>JARYHS010008075.1:67691288-67965746 GCA_031002005.1 Vandiemenella viatica | reverse complement strand
TGTTAGATTTCTTTTGGGGCACGCTGAAGTGTCCTGGATCTTGATCTTGTCGTGGGTCCTCTCGTATGGCAGTTCTGGAGGGCCCATCCTGTTTGTACTATTATCTTCCTGTCCGACTTCCTCAGTATCCAAACCGTCCTCAGAGTCCTTGAACAAGAAGCTGGTTGTGCCTAGCTGCTCGTCAGGATTGTAGTAAGGCTTCATGCGGAGGACGTGAACAATGTCCCTTCGCTTTCGTCGTTTCGAAGACGGCTCATAATCCTCGACTTCGTATGTGACGTCTGACCGGCGGCGTATGACACGATACGGACCAAAGTACCGCTTCAGTAACTTTTCTGATAGCCCAACCTTCCGGACAGGGGTAAAAATCCATACGAGATCTCCTGGGTTGTACGCAACAGGTCGGTGCTTGCCGTCATACCGCTGACGGTCCCTCTCCTGGGTGGCCAGTGGTTCGTATGCGAGCCAGCTGTCTTGCTTCTTCGACCCTGGTAATGAGCTGTTTTATATAGTCATCCTGAGTGTCGTCCGGCTGGAATGGGAACAGCGTATCCATTGTGGTCTCAGCTTCACGGCCATGGAGCAGAAAAAACGGAGTGAAGCCTGTCGTATCTTGCCTTGCTGTATTATAAGCAAATGTGACCACTGGCAGTATTGTATCCCAATCCTTCTGCTCAACATCCACATACATCGACAGCATATCGGCTAATGTCTTGTTGAAGCGTTCTGTGAGACCGTTTGTCTGAGGGTGGTATGCAGTTGTCATCCTGTGGACAACGTCGCATCTTGACATGACCTCTGATACTAGTCTTGACTGGAATACCTTTCCACGATCGGATATCATCACACGTGGTGCTCCATGCTTCAAAATAATGTCTTCTACTAGAAATTTTGCAACCTCTGGAGCTTCTGCAGTCGGCACAGGTTTGGTGACAGCGTAGCGCGTGAGGTAGTCGGTGCAGACTATTATCCATCGGTTACCGGTTGTCGACTTCGGGAACCTCCCTAAAAGGTCGATCCCAATTCGGTGGAATGGAACTGCTGCAGGTGGAATTGGTACTAGATGACCTGGAGGTAATTGCGGCACATGTTTCCGTCGCTGGCACTCTTTACAGTGACTCACATAATGCTTGACAGATCGGTAGAGACCCTTCCAGTAATACCTGCGTCTGATTCGGTCCAGGGTCTTCACAAATCCCAGATGACCGGATATTGGAGCGTCGTGGAAATACTTGAGAATAGCTGGCTGGAGATGAGCTGGAACGACCAGAAGCCACTTGGGGCCTAGTGGATCGTAGTTGTTCTTATACAATGTCCCATCTATCAATTGAAACCCTCCTTTGGCCGGTTCTCCTTTCTCCAAGGCGTCTATGGTTCTTAATAACTCTGAATCTTCCCTCTGTTCAGCTGCAACGTCACCTAATTCAGCGAGGGCTGAAATTCCATTCATGCTGTTGTGTTCTATTAAAGGATTCCTTGAAAGGCTGTCGGCATCCTTGTGTTTGCGTCCGTTTTTGAATACCACCGTGACGTCGTACTCTTGAAGTCTAAGTGCCCATCTTGCTAGTCGACCTGATGGATCCTTCAAGCTGGTTAGCCAACATAAAGAATGGTGGTCTGTCACGACGGTGAAAGGTTTGCCGAATAAATACGGACGAAACTTGTTGATAGCCCAGACAACTGCGAGGCATTCTTTCTCGGTTGTAGAGTAGTTTATCTCGGGCTTAGAGAATACTCTTGATGCATAGGCTATCACCTTCTCAGCACCTTCCTGAATTTGCACAAGCACTGCACCGATCCCATAACCGCTGGCGTCAGTGTGAAGTTCAGTTTCTGCATTCTCGTCGTATAAGGCTAGAACTGGTGCGGAAGTTAGAGCCTCCTTAAGTGCCTGGAAAGATCTTTCTTTAGTTTCATCCCAGTAAAACTTGGCGTCTCCCTGCAAAAGTTCTTGCAGTGGACGTGCCATGTTACAGAATCCTTTTATGAAACGCCGGAAGTATGAGCACAGCCCAAGAAAGCTTCTCACATCACGAATGTGCTGAGGAGTTGGAAATTCCATGACTGCCCTTACTTTATCTGGATCAGCGCGGGACGCCATCTCCGTTGACCAGGTGCCCCAGGATTTTTATCTCTCTGGCGACGAAGAGGCACTTCTTCGGATTGAGGCGGAGTCCTGCAGTCTGAACACACTTCAGCACCGTTGACAGGCGACTCAGATGTTCTTCAAATGTTTTCGAGAAAAACAACAATGTCATCTAAATAACAAAGACACGTCGTCCACTTAAGGTGTCGAAGTAAGTTGTCCATCATGCGTTCGAATGTGGCCGGAGCGTTGCATAATCCGAATGGCATTACTTTGAATTCATAGAGGCCATCAGGTGTAATAAAAGCCGTCTTTTCTCTGTCAGCTTCGTCAACCTCGATTTGCCAGTAGCCTGTCTGCATGTCCATGGTTGAGAAGTATGTAGCTCCTTTCAAGCAGTCTAAGGCGTCGGTCGATGCGCGGCAGTGGGTAGACATCTTTCTTTGTGATTTTGTTCAGCCGCCGATAGTCGACACAGAATCGCCACGTACCATCCTTCTTCTTTAACGAGGACCACCGGAGAGATGACCAAGGACTCTCCGAAGGTTGAATAATGTCATTATGCAACATCTTCTCCACTTCCTCTCGAATTATTCGCCTTTCGACTGGTGACAATCGGTACGAGCGCTGGCTAATGGGCGGATGATCCCCAGTATTGATACGATGCTTTATCGTGGGCCGTTTCGTCTGACCTTTTTTTTGCTGGGGTGTGAATACACCAGAGAATTGGCGTAGTATAGCTAACACCCGGTGGTGTTGTTCCTTGGTCAGGCCGGACCCTATTGGCAGTTCCATAGTTGTTTCCTCCAGCGTGTTGTCGGTACTAGTAACAGAGCATGGATCTTCGTTAATGACGTTGAGCTCGCCCTCCTGGACTGGTTCAGCTGTCCCTATGCACATTCCCTTGGGGATAATTTGTGACTGCTCGTGACAGTTGGTGATCCAAATGTCTCCTCGACCACCGATAATGCTTATGATAGCCGCTGGTATGTAGATTTCTTTCGTGAGCCTAATAACTTTCTACTATCGACAAGCACTTCAAGGTTGCGGTCGTCCGTGTTTTTGACTGGGACTCTTCTCATTGCGAACGGCGGGATTGTCACGTTGTCAACGGCGAATAACTTCCCAGAAGATTCTGTGTTACGTGTACCCGTCGCAACGACTTCTTCAATTTGCAGCTCAGACTGTTCCACAGTCAATGACAGCTTGGGATGCCTTAAGGAAGTCCCATCCAAGGATGACATTATGACTACATTCTGTTAAAATGACAAATTCAACTGGCTGGGTCCTGTTGTTGATGGTTATTCTCGCGACACAAGCTCCAGCTGGCTGGACGTACTTTCCATTTGCGACCTTTAGCACAGTTGCCCCCGTATCACGGAACATTGTCTTCTTTAGTGTGCGACGATAATTGTCCGACAATACGGAGAAAGAAGGCTCCTGAATCAACCAGCGCCCGGACAGGTTGGCCGTCGATTATAACGTTGATGAGATTTCCCGACATCTTAGTGACTGTCATCCATGGAGGATTTTCATCTGCGGCGGCCTCACCTCCGTAGATGGTCGCCCTTGCTTAGTTTTCCTGCGTGCGGCGGCTAGGGGAGCGGCTGGTAGCTCTGTCCGGCGACGATGAACGGCAGCGGCGCGTCGGGGATCGACCTCGTCTAGGGTACGGCGATGGGCTTCTTCCCGTAGGTCCGACCGCGAACTCGTCAGCGGGGTGGCTGCCTGGGGTAGAAACTGTTCGGATGGCGGACGTCTTGCGGCAAAAATAATCGTCAAATACTCGTCTTCTCTCTCTGCAGTATCGTACTGACATGTCCAGGGCGCCCACAGTGGAAACATACTGGCGCGTTGTCTTCTGTCCTCCAGACGTCCGTTCGTCTGCGGGACGTCATAGGTGCCGGAGGATTTGGTTGTGGCCGTGTCGGCCGGTTCCTAGGCTGCCGTTTGGCAGCTGCAGCATACGTCATATCAGGGCGAGGCCATTCTTCACGTCGAGTGCGATTGGCTCGGCAGACAGGAGCTATTGTCTGAAATACCTCTTTTTCCGCCGCGTCGGCTCCTTCATGACCCACTGGGCTTACATCCATGGCCATGATCTGATGCTCACTCGGTTCAAGAGTCCCAGCTGCCATGAACTGTTGTAATTCTTCTCTCACAATTTGTCGTATGAGAGACGCAAAGTCGTGCTGGTCTTCACAACTGCCATAGGGACTACGTTTGGGAAGTCTGTCATACTTCTTTCGCCCAACCCTCCTTTGTTGCATCTCCTCAATCCGCTGGCACACTTGATGAACTCTTCCGTCGTAGCGACGTCTTTTATCAGAAGAGCTTGGTACATGTCTTCTGCAATACCTTTCATTAGGTGCGTGATTTTGTCGGCTTCAGTCATATTCGGGTTGACTACGTTGCATAGGGCCAAAACATCCTGTATGTAAGATTGCGTCGGCTCCCCATGTCGTTGGGCCCGGTTCTTCAGTTGTTCTTCCCGCCGAGCGGATTTGTCGCTGGTGGTCCCCAAAACGTTTTTCTTAAGTTCCGTCTGGAACATTTCCCAGTTATTCAGTTTTCTCTTCGTTGTTCTCGAACCACTGCTGGGCGGTTCCGTCCAGATAGAAATAAACATTTGCCAAGCACATGGTATGATCCCACCTGTTGTACTTGGCGACTCGGTCGAACCCTTTTAGCCATTTGTTAGGATCCTGTCCAGCGTCTCCAGAGAACACCGATGGGTGTCGAATGTGCAGCTGGCTTGCCGCCATGGGTTTCCTAATGACGCGGACTTTCGGAAGGACGTACTGAGTATATCCTTTGTAGTCCGGTTCCAGTCCGTGTAGGCGGCGACTTTTACGTTGCCTAATCGGAGCCACGACGATGCAGCTGTTGCACAGGGTACCCGGCGTCTCCACCAAACTATGTCGCGTTGCAACCGGGGCAGGTGTGAATTCGAAGGTTACTTGTCAATGAACACAGCACTTAAACTGAGAACAGGTTTATTGAGAACTCAAACATACACGCAGCACTGACTGCCTCTTGGGCAGAATGCTCTTCTATTTATACACAGATAGAACGTACTAGAGATTACAAGAGTAGTTAACAAATGAAATGTGTAGAAGTTACAAGTGACCTTAGGAAACATGTAGAATCTTCTGGAAATAATAAACAGAATTAAATAATTTTTGTCAGTGGGCGGGATTGAACCGGCGACCTTCGGTACCGCAATTCGTGACGCTACCCGCTGCGCCATGCTGGCAGACGGTACACTGGCGTTCATGCGGCAATATTACTTCTTTCCATTTAAAAGTATTATGTGTTCAAAACAAAAACAAACAGAAACAAACAATTGTGACCGATCCAGGAGTATGTTTCACCTCGATATTTTGACTGTTTACACACCTCACTCTTGACGATTCATCCGATTGAAACGCTGAAAGTGAACGAAAAGTTGAACCCGAGTCAACTTCTTTCATCATTCATATTGGATGATCACTCTGGATGATTATCTGTTTACATAATTCACTTTCCTTTCACTGCGGGTGATTCATCCGAAGTGATTACGAAAAGTGAGCCGTGTAAACCCACTTTCAGAAAGTTTCAGCCGCAACGAACAATTATCACTCATTTAACCACGACAAGTGCTGGATTGTTACTGAATCAGATTGGCTACTGGCAGAGTGATGAGGTACCAGCCCATAGCCTCGCTAAACGGGCCTCCATCGTTCCTGCCGCGCACTATAAATAGAATTGTTAAAAAATAAAGCTCAATGCAATTTCTCGTCCCTTGTGCTGTAGCAAAAAGTTTCAGTTGTCAACTTGCTCCAGGTTGCATTTCAACCTAACAACGATCTCCGCTAATATTGCCGCTAGAAAATCAAAGCTTCAATCACATGTGAATTAATACATTCCCTGTATCGGATGTCAATGTCATCATGCTTTTCGATATAAACTTGATCCAAAATCTACGCGAGTTCTTACATCTTTCTTTCTTATTATCTGTGATGAAGATCGATGTGTTAACGGCTGAGATAGCTTACATGTGGCTGTGATAATGACCCCAGTGAAAACGAAGGGTGCTAAAAATAAATCAACAACTTACGTTATGCCACGTAATATTAGATTTAACTGTGGTTTAGGCAAACATATTATATCGCGATCAATTTGGAACTTCTTTCATTCAAACTAAGTAATGATTTCAGTAAAAAAAAAACCCTGATAATTAATGTGCCAATTTAAATGAAATACATACTTATCTTCCAGAGTTCTGGCAATTCATTTCTTAGCAATTTTTTAACTAAATAGAATTATTATAAAATAAAGCACAATGTAATTCTTTGTGCCTTGGGCTATAGCAAACGGTCTCCATTGCCATCCTGGACCAGGTTGCATTTAAACCTAACCACATACCACGCTAAACTTGTCGCCAGAAAAAATAAATAAAAAAAAAATTCAGTCACACACATACATGTACTGTTTCGCATTTTAGTGGCGATAATGCATCGCGATATAAACTTAGTCAAAAATCTTCACGGGTTCTTACGTCATCCTTTTCTATTATCTGTGATTAAGATCGATATTGCAACGTTTGTGTAGATAATGCAGTTACATGCGGCTGAAATATGTCATCAGTGAAAGTAAAGGAAATTAAAAATAAGTCTCAACAACTTATGCCATGCCAGATATTATATATATATATTTTTGTATTTTATTATTATTACTTTTTTTTTAGTCCGGGCTGTATCAGTGTGGAACCACTTTCATTTAAATTAAGTAATGATTTAAGTAACAGCACATTAATGAAAACAATTTGAATTATTTAAAAAAAAAAAATTACTTATTCACACTGCTGTAACGGTTGTAATAACATTCTAATCATAACTGCCGCTAATCAAAAATTAAATCTTTTATCTTACATATCTATTGCAAAATATTTTAACGAATTCTTTTACTTCGAACGAATATCAAATAAATATTTTGCAACTAATAATTATTATATCGATTTAAACGGAATACGTTCTTTTCTTTCATTGTTCTGACAGTTAATTTATTCGCGGATGCTTCGCTAAATAGAATCGTTATTAAATAACGTGCATAACCTAGAACAACATCTCTGGTCGTACGTTTGGGCAACGAATATAGATGGTGCTGAACGAATGCCAAAAGCGTGACAGCATAGAGTGACATCATAGTGTGTCGTCACCGTGTGACATAGTTACAACTTGACCAAGACTTGCGTTTTATAGGTATTGATACAGAAAAACTGAATAAAATCAAATTTAGTCATTGTTATTAGGTTTTACGAGCAAATGATAAAATACTTATACTTCTCGAAAAAACTGTTGAAATAATAATAATAAAATTACCCAGCATGTGGGATCGAACTTGGGTCTGCAGATCCTGAATCCAGTGCACACATCGCTTGACTATTACTCTCGTTTCATATTTCGTTGTAAATCAGCTATTTCAGCCACGCCACGGTCATATAAAATCGTCGATAACTCGAAAACTATAAGTTTGCAACACATGCGTGTATTCGTGAAATTTTATTATTGTTGGAAGATTTGTAGATTCCTCTCTGCCAACGAAGGGCGCATGACGTCAGCGTGCAAAATAATATAGATTTAGAAAAGGATCAAAGGTCTTGCCCTCGCTGATTTACAAACTTGACCTGTAATTTACCCATAAGGTTTGCTCTGCAAAATTTGAAAAATTTCTGAATTTTAGTTTGATGAGTTACCATACTTGAAGACAGATACCATCCTCTTTCCGTAAGAGATATTCCTAGTATCAAGGGGTCTCATAAATTCAGTTCGGCATAAGACTTTGCAGGTTAGTAATATACCTTAAGGGCGTCCACCCAGTAAACTAGTAAAGCGCACTAATCAGAAGATTCCGAGAAAAAGGTCTCTAAAATTTTACGCTCACCAGATATAGTACTGGTTGGTTTTTGCATCACGCCAGCATAACAAAGTGGCCGAGTGTGTAGTGACCTCGCGTGCTACGCGGGCAATCCGAATTCGGTGCTACCTGTGGTGACTTTTTTTAATTGTTTTAAAAATTATAACAACTTTTAAACAAAATTAACGACCTAAAATATTATCAAATAAATAATAATTATTTTTTTCTTTATGAAATGACTGTTTCAACTAATTAAAATGTAAATTAAAAATAATATTTTATTTTTAAAAAGTTGAATAAATTCAAATGCATTTTAAATGGAGGTAAATTAAAACTATAATTACTATTGTTATAAAAAGTAATTACAAATTTTAAGATGATGTAAGCTGTGGTGAGATGAAAAATATTTGTTGCAGATTTGAGGAACCAATTTCTATGTGGAATAGTAGAGTATAGCTGTTGGCCTATCGTACATAGGAAGGTAGTCAGGAGTTTTGAAGACCTTAACGGTGCTAATAGAAAAATGGTTCTTACCTGCTACAGTACGATCTATACAGTTTTACCCACGCTTATTCCTCTAGAAACTTGAACCAATGTTCAAAATAATGTGAACTGAAAATGCGTGTTAAAGAATACATCACGAACGTATCAGAATCTGTAAATGAAAACAGTGAAGATTCATTATACAGTGAAATGTCGAAGTTAAAGTTGAAAAATGCCATTACGAAAGTTTCCTTGCTAAAAATAATATGATTACTACAGAATCTTAAAATTAAATTTCTCATGAAGCAGTGTTGATAGGTGAAGAAATTTATGAACCTACTATGGACATGCTGGATAAAAAAATACTTGTGACTGATGAAGAACTTGTTCATGAAAATTAAAATTGTGACGGGGAACCTTTTGAAAAAAGTCAAAAACCATAGCTCAAGAGATGATTATGAATTAGAAAAAAAAGAAGAGAGGTGACCACCTTTCAATGGATTACAAAATTAAATTTGTTAATATCGCATGTTGAATATACAGACATTACAAAAAAGAAAAAAGATACAGCTGGTTAAAAAAAGAAATAATATTTATCCCAATCAATGACTGAGGAAATCAATTTTATAATTACGCAATAATCAATTCCTGGACACAAGACCGTTGTGTTGAAGCCCGAGAGAATTGAATGTTACCTGAGGTAGCATGGAACCCGGTATGCCCGCGTGGTAAGCGAGTTCGCTACAGACTCACCCACTTCGCTGCGCTAGCATGGTGTGCTAATCGAATAGTATATGCTCTGCGCGTAAAATTTTACGGCCTTTTTTCTCGGAATCTTCTGACTAGTGGGATTTACTATTTTACTGGGTGGACACCCTTAAGGTATACTACTAACCTGCAAAGTCTCATCCTGAATTGAATTTCCCAGACCTTAAGTTCACCTTATAAGAGGAATTCAAGTCTTCAACCTAAGTTACTCGTACAGATGATCTTTCTTATTTGCTATTACAATGAGCAGCGTAACTACTGTTTGTACACATTAGGAAAGACCTCAATAGTATCGATCCTAAAAAAAATCGATTGTAGATTTAATTTTTGATAGCAAAAGTGTAAGTTACATTTATTGACTACTTCTATGGCAAATAAAATACTTTTTTAATTAATTATTTCTAAAATCATTAAAATAGCAACTTGTTAGTAAAAATATCGTAATTAAAGAATTTTTATCTGCTTATTAATAACAGTTACTTGATCGATTATTACACTGTCAATTTAATTTAAAATTATAGAGTATTATAAATGGACGCAGTTTTTCTCGGCGTTGTTTATTTATGAATATTCCTCGGGAAACAAACCGAGTAATACTATTATTTATACACAATATTTCGGCGACGTAAAACTTCCTCGCCATCTTCAGGTGTAATCGTAAGATTTGAAGTTTGCCTTGAGCACGTTGTTTAAAAACTGGCATGGCAACGACTTTGCCTAGCAGCATCTCAGATTTCATTAGACGCCCGCGAAGCACAAAACGCAGAGCGTTGCTGACGAGCAGCTTCAATAACAGGTATCCACGCATCACTTAATTTGAAACCACAATTCCGGTTAACCAGATGAGACGCGAGGTGAATTTTAAACACTTCTGTAATGGCGCTATTCCTGAAACCTTTCGCATGTGCCAGCAACTTAGTTGATTCGAAATCGAATATATGTCTTGTTCCAAACTATGTTCCGCCACCGCGGATTTGTCCTTTTGCCCAAGGCGAACATGTCGGGCATGTTCCAAACAACGTTATTTAATACACCGTTCTGTCTGGCCGATGTACTTCCTTGCGCAATCTCACGGGACGCAATAAACTACCGGTGTACGAAGGGCAAGATCATCCTTTGGGGGAACAAAATGTTCCTTAGTTTTGGAGGTGGTAGGAAATTGGTCTTAATGCCATTTATTGTTAGAACCCTTCCAACCCTCGATGTTGTGGCGCCAGAGTACAGCAAGAATACTAAGTGATCGTGTGGAACATTATCGCGTTTATTAGGCCTGCGTTTTACCTCCTGCAATGCAAAGTGTATCTGATGTTCACTGTATCCATTATGTCTGAAGGGATGACGTAGATGTTTTAACAAGCCAGGTAGGTTGTCCTCATTACATATTGCCTGCGCCCTATAGACAAGAATAGTGAGTACTGTCTTGCACCTTGCTGGATGGTGATGACTGCCCACGTTTAGGTACAGGTCTGTGTGTATTGGATTTCTGTACTCAGTGTTTCCTAAACATCCATTGGATTTCTTTTCAATAAGAATGTCCAGAAAGGGCAGGCGTCCTTCGTTTTCCAACTCTATCGTGAACGGGATGTTTGTGTTGATACTGTTCAGGTGAATCAGAAATCTATCAAGGTTGTCTTTACCAAACGACAAATATAGATTTTTGTTTTACTACTTAAGGTTCATTTAGAAGGTACTAGAAGTATTTGGGGAAAAATCTTGCCTGGAGAGAGTTGCAGGTACGTGGCGAATGGTTTTTAGTTCCAATGGATGTAAGAAGTAGTTTCATTGAACATGAAGTCGATAGGGAATATGGGAAATATATGAGGATCTCTCATGGTTTTGGCCGCTTTGTATTAGGGATGAAAAGATCGGGAAATGGGCGACACGATCATGGAAATGCACGAAATGGTTTGGGTCACTGAGGCTCAGCCTACAGAGGCAGAAAGAAGAGATGAGGGGCACGGGGTTCAGTGGGGAGGATTAGGATGATTGGGAGCTGATAATAGTTAGTAGGGGAAATGAGGTTAACACTATGAAGAAGTAAGACAGGAGGTTTGAAATTAATTCACGCTTTGGAACACGCAGTGTACGTACATAAGCCATAGGAGACGAGAAAATTATCGCGGTACTCAGAGCAAGAAGAACGGAGCTACCATTGGGAGACATAGTAGAGATTGTATTGGTGGAGGAGTCCATAATTGTGCCGGCAATAGAAAAACGGCAGTGCCAGGAAAGTGACAGAAGGCAGCGTGCAGAAATGAACAGTGCAGAAAGGGGTGAATTCTAGAATGGAGTAAATGGGGAAACTGCGAGAGCGCTGAAGGGTTAGTTTTGCGCAAAGGCGGGAAATAACGCAAGGCAGTGCAGAGAAGAGTCGGCTTTACGAGGAATTGCAACAGTGCCAAGGCCGCAGTGACAACTCTGTTGGAACGAAGGGCATGACGCGAGGCAGTGCAAAGATGACGTCAACGTGCGAGAGATTTCTGCACGTCAGGAAGAGAAGACGGTGAAAAGATGAACAGAAAGAAGCTATAACGGAGTTGCGACAGGGGAGGAGATGACCAGGTAGGTTAGATCCTGTCGATGAGAAGGCATATGGAGGTTATTACAGAGTTGCCTTTAATTTGAAATATCGTGTGCCATGCGAAACATATAATTTGTCAAGTCATATGGGAGCATGTCGCGCCTATAAAGCGGTAAAGTCTAACAAGTGTCGGGTTTGGGGCGCTATCCAAGAGAGTGTGATGCGTTCCCATGGATGGAACAAGTACAGGAACCACGGAGGAGAGTGGAAGATTCAGAAAACAAAGGAGGAGTGAATCCAGGCAGTCTATAGACGCTCAGAACCAGGAATTAAACATGAGTGACTGCAGAAGTGATAACAGATATGATTATATTCAGTTAGAGTGTGAAGAAAGTACATACTGTATAGTCTTATTAAGCTTCTTCTAGACTCAGAAGTCCAGGTATCCCTTCTCAGGTCGGAGTGTGTAAGGGAAACACAGTGGCATCAAATGAGGAAAGGCGTCAGTATTAAATGAATCGCGGGAGGAACAATTACGACGGAAGGAGCAATAGTGGATGCACTAGAGGAAGGAAAAGAATAAAAAATGTGGCAGAAAATGCAAGTGATTTCGGCGGGTGTGACACCCCGTAAGACGGTCTAATCGGGAGACACTGGTTCAAGAAATGGAAGGTCATAATAGATTACGAGAAATCGGTGGTGCGTATGGCTGTATGATTAATATTAAGAGTGAAGAGGATGCTCACGCGAGCAAGAGACGAGTAAGAAGGTAGAAACAATCCAAAAGAAGAATATGCGCAGAATAAGTGTAGGAGCACAACAAGAGAAGGTTGTGGATATAGAAGTTTAAGGAATACAAGGATCTAAGGAGGCTCTTGTGAGGAAACAGAAATTGACAGCAGGAGTGCTGATACCGGAGGCGTTGGTAGCAGTACGGTAGGCGAAATGTCTTCTGACTATTTTTAATGTTACCAAAGAAGAAGTAACGTTGATTAATCCGAAGGTAGCGGTGGAGGAATATGTTTTATGGAAGAGAGAAGGGTGTGTACAAATGCGAAAAAGAGTGACGTAGGTACATAGGAAAGAATAAAACGGATTCTAGGAGGATTGAATATTGAGCATCTGGCATAACCTAAGAAGCAAGCGATGATGTACAGTATATAATAATATATTTCATTTGGAACGAGATGTTTTCTTATATATGGAGACAGTGGAGCAAGAAATACAAATAAAGCCGGGTTCAGTAGGGAAGATAGAAAAATGAACGACATTACAGGATTCCCGAGAGTCAGAAGGAGGGCCTGAAGAGAGAAATGGAAAGGTTGCTACAAGAAGAAATATTAGGGGAAGGCAGAAGTGCGTGGAACTCGCTGTTCTGATGTTTCCAAAGAAACAGGTGTAAGTAGACGGAAAGAAGAGATGGGGAATTGTCATAGACTATAGGAAGTTGAACAAGATGACAGTTAACAGTACCTTCCGCTGCAATTGATAGTGGTTATACTAGATCGGCTGGGAAACGCGCGGTATTTTTCTACCCTGGATTTAGCGAAAGGGTGCCACGAGATTGAACTAGAAGAAGTTGATAGAGGGAAGACATCCTTTAGTATGCCAAATGGTCATTACCATTATGCCAGTTTTTCTATGGGACGGACCGACGCACCCACTACATTTTAAAGGCTAATGCAGATCGCATTGATGGGATCAGAGGAAAAGAAAACGGTGACATACCTCGATAATGTCATAGTGTTCAGAGCTACGCTGGAAGCGCATCTGGAAAGTCTGACGGAGATGTTCGAAAGGCTACGAGAGCATAAATTGAGACTTCAGCCATGCAAATGTGAACTGCTACGCCATGAGGTAACATATGCAGGACATATTTTGATGAATAAAGGCGTCAAACCACATAAGAACAAAGTTAAGGCAGTATAAGAGTTTCAGAGAACAACCACAGTAAAGGTGTTACAAGGATTTTTGGGTCTTGCATGTTATTACAGAAGATTTATTCTTGGTTTTAGTTGGATTGCGAAAACATTATATCATCATCATCCTCAACAGTTTCCGGCCTCTGGCCGGGTCTGCATTATGCACAAGCCTCTCAATTTCCTTCTTTCTTCCCACCACCTCTCTGTCACCACTTTGTTCCAGTCCTCTCCTCTCTTCCGTACACCCTCCTCCACTCCTTTCAGCCATCCATCTCTTGGTCTTCCTCTAGGTCGTTTACCTTGCATCTTAATTTCATGGATCTTTCTCGGGATTCTCTGAGCCCCCATTCTCTTGACATGCCCATACTATCTCAGTCTGGTCCTCTCTACCCTTTCCTGTAGGGGTTCCTCTTTCATGGTGCGTTTAATCACTTCATTCTTTATTCTGTCCATTTTAGTGACTCCCATTCTACCTCTTAAAAACTTCATTTCACTTGCTTGTACTCTGCTGATGTCCCGCTTTTTCATTGTCCACGTTTCAGCAGCATAAGTTAAGATAGGCACATAGAACGTATGATAGATTACTCTCTTGCTTCTCTGTGGCACCTCTTTATTCCATATCAGGCTTCTAATGCTCCTTAGGAACGCATCTGCTCGTCTTCCTCTTTCACTTATCTCGCCATCATTTCCTCCACATTCCTCTAATACACTCCCCAAGTACTTGAACCTGTTTACCTTCTTTTGTTGTTCCCCTACCATCACAATTCCTTGGACTACTCTATTCTTTTTCCTGGTTGTTACCATGTACTCACATTTCTTTACATTAAATTTCAGGCCATATTCCTCCACACTGTCTGTCCATACATCCAACTGCCGCTGCACTTCCTCTTCTTCACCTCCCCAGATCATCAGATCATCCACAAAAGCCATCACCTTCATGTTTTCCTCTCCCATCCTCGCTGCCACCTTCTGCATTATTTCATCCATGATTACAATGAAGAGTAGTGGTGATAGGGCACTTCCTTGTTATAGTCCATTCCTTTGTTCCAGCCAATCTGATCTTCCTTCCCCTATTTTCACATAGCTCACACTTCCTTGGTACAGTTCCGTCACTCTCTTGATGGTTTCTTTGGGAACTCCTCTCTTCTCCAAGGCCTTCCATACCTTACTCCTGTGTACACAATCATATGCTTTCTCGATATCGAGGAATACCAACAGTAGATCCTTTCCATACTCATAATGTTTTTTCCTGCAGCTGTCTCATGGCAAATATCAAATCTACCGTCGATCTCCCTGATCTGAAGCCATACTGCTCTTCCCTTAGCCCCTTTTCCACCCTGTCACGTATTCTTTTTTCAATTATCTTCTCATACACTTTGGCACAGTGACACATCAGTGTAATACCTCTATAGTTTTTAAACTCCTTCCTGCTCCCTTTTATGAATATAGGTACAATTATTCCTTTTTTCCAGTCTTCAGGAGTTGTGCCCTGATTCCATACCTTTCTCATCACACGGTATAGCCACTGCTTTCCTACTACTCCCGCTGCCCTTATCATTTCCACGCTCACTTCATCGATGCCTGGTGCCTTTTCACCCTTCATCTTACCCCGAGCTGTTTCCACTTCTTCCCAAGTTAGATCCTTCTCTATGTTGGTTTTGTTGACCTGTTCAGGCGTTATGATCAACCCTGGATGCGTGGTCATGTACAGCGTACACAGGCAGATCTGAAGCGTGCATTGTGTCAGGCTGACCGAACACACATTGGTTTGATAGATGTTTCTGGCATAACACGGAGTGACCATACCTCCCATGGACTCCACCTGAATGTTCGGGGCAAGCAGAAGCTAACGCAACTGATTGCCAATAACATCAGGAGAGGCAGGTTGGATGTGAACCCCATCCCAGTGGTAATTGGTGGTAGGACTCAGTCTTTTTTAGGCCAAATGTCAAGAGTAGGAAGAGTTATTTAAGAAATGTACATAATGGTATTACAGTAAAAAATAAAGAATGTCAGTCTAAAATAGCTTTGTTCCATCAGAACATTAGGGGTATCTCAAGCAAACTTGATGAGTTCATAATATCTATAGAAGAAACCCAAAAATCATTGAATCTTAACATAAATATCGTATGTCTGACAGAACATCATTTGAAGAATTCTGAAATAGGTCTCCTCCCTTTTATTGGATATAGATTAGCTTCTTGTTATTGCAGGTCAGAGATGAGAATGGGTGGTGCAGCAATATATGTAAGCGAAAATACCGAGACAAAATCGTTAGATGTAAGTAAATACTGTATAGAAAAAGATTTTGAATGTTGTGCAATACAGTTATAATTAGAAAACAAATATCTTATAGTGCTGACAGTTTATAGGGCTCCCACAGGAGACTTCAGTAAATTTTGTAATAAACTTGAGGCGGTTCTAATAAACTTATCACGTACTAAAAGGGAAATTATCCTCTGTGGAGACTTCAACATAAATTTTGCTGTAGAATGTAACCAGACAGATTATCTTCTAGGAATGCTTAGATCATTCAATCTCTATCAAACTGTAAATTTCCCAACTAGAACACAAAAAGATAGTAGTACCATTATTGATAACATTTTTGTAGAGCACAATAAATTAGAAATATATGAAACAGTTCCAATGGAAAATGGTTTGTCAGACCATAATGCTCAAATAAATATTTTGGATGTTGTGGGAAATGAATGTAACAAAAAGAAAGGATTTGTCAGAGTTAGGCCATTAAGGAACAATTCAATAAAAATATTAAATGATGAACTTCTCAATGAGGACTGGAGCACTGTTTATAAATTAAAAGGGGTAAACAATAAATTCAATTACTTTCACCAAAGGTTTTCAGAAATTTACAAAAGGTGTCTCCCTACAAAACTAGTTCCAATTGGTCAAAAACGAGTAAACAAAAATTGGGTTACAGTTGGTATTAAAACATCTTGCAGACATAAAAGGGAATTGTATGTAAAAGTTAGGAATACTGATAATATGCTTCTCAGACAACATTACAAAACTTACTGTAGAATTTTAACCAAAGTAATAAAAGAAGCTAAACGTTTAGCCATAAACGATGAGATTAGTAGTTCAGATAATAAGATAAAAAGTGTTTGGAACATTATTAAAAGAGAAACAACTGTATCATCCCTTGAACATAAACCTATATCTATAAGCATTAATGATAAGCTTGTAACTGACCCCTCTTATGTAGGAAATGCTTTCAATAACTACTTCTTAACAGTTGCTGAAAAAATAAAAGGAAAATATATTGGGAATATGGATGCTATAGCAATACTTAAATCCTTGTCACCAAAAACAGCACCTATGTCTATATTTCCCACCAGTCAAAATGAAATTGAAAAAATTATTAAATCCCTCAAAAATAAAAAGTCATTTGGTTATGATGAGGTTTCAACCCATGTAGTGAAACAATGTAACACCAGCATTAGTAGAGTTATTAGTCATATTTGTAATAGTTCTTTTGAAGAAGGTATCTTCCCTGACTCACTCAAGAAGTCAATAATCAAACCGCTTTATAAAAAGGGTGATACCTCAAAAATTGAGAATTACAGACCCATTTCACTTCTACCAGCATTTTCAAAAATCTTTGAAAAAAGCAATGTACAGAAGGGTGTATGCACATTTACAAAAAAATGACCTACTCAGTAAAGTACAGTTTGGTTTTAGACAAGGCGTTTCAACAGATTCAGCAATTTTTGCTTTTGTAAACAACATACTGGAATCAATGCATAAAAAATTAAATTCCCTAGGTATATTCTGTGATCTTGCTAAGGCTTTTGACTGTGTTGATCATGAAATTCTACTAGGTAAATTAGACCACTATGGAGTTAGTGGTAAGCCAGGACATTTGTTTAAATCATACCTGGAAAATAGAAAGCAATGTGTATCACTGAAAGATGTTAATACAGGAGATGTTATAAACTCAGAATGGGGTATAGTTAAATGTGGTGTGCCTCAGGGTTCAATTCTTGGTCCTCTGCTGTTCTTAATCTATATAAATGATCTCCCACATATACTAGGTGATAATCTTTGCAGATGATACTAGCATATCCTTGAAAGACCCATCAGCACAAAACCTCGAAAACACAGGAAATGAAGTTATAAAGAAAATTAACAGGTGGTTTAATGCCAACAAACTAATACTTAATGTAGAAAAGACACAGTTACTTCAGTTTGTTACAAAAAATAAAACAAAGGACAGCTATAATGTATTATCAGAAGGAAAAGCAATCGATGAAAGCAGTTTCACAAAATTCCTGGGTGTATATATAGATAACAAATTGAACTGGAAACAGCATATTCAACAACTTCTTAAAAAACTGAATTCTGCAACGTTTTCACTGAGGGTAATATCTAGAATAGCTAATATAGAAACCAGAAAGTTAGTATATTTTGCATATTTTCATTCCCTGCTCACTTATGGCATCTCATTCTGGGGAAACTCGTCACAAGCACAGAGGGTATTTAAATTGCAAAAGCGTGCTATAAGAACTATTTGTGGAGCAAACCCACAGACACCGTGCAGAAATCTATTTAAAAACCTGGGTGTTCTAACAATGCCAGCACAGTATGTATACTCTGTATTATCATTTGTAGTAGAAAATCCTGAACACTTCAATCTTAATGCTGACATACATAGCCATAATACTAGGAATAAATATAATATTCACAAGGATTACAAATCACTGTCAATTGTTCAGAAAGGGCTAACATTTACTGGAGCTTCCTTATTCAATGTATTACCAACAGAAATTAAATGTTATCTACAAAAACCCAACTACTTTAAGTCCAAACTGAAAGAGTTTCTGCTTCAGAACCCATTTTACTCTGTAAAAGAATTTTCTTCTTGGAATTTGGTAACTAAGAATGACTGATAAAATAGTATATATGGTGTATGGAAGGGGAAGGTGACAAAATTATCCACAATTACTAAAATGATATATGGTTTTTCTTTCTGTTGAAACTTGACAAATGAACTAATTTCACTGTTTAGAAAATTTCACTTATATATAGTAACTAACATGGGATAGCATGCACTCAAAAACTGCTGTGAAAAATTATCATATTAACAGGTTTTTATGTAATTGACTGCTTATGAGTTTTTGGTAATATAATTGATATTGTTCATAGGTGTGTGTACTGTTCCACATAAATAGCAACTAACATAATATAATATGTAGTCACAAATTACAGTGAAACCTTACATGGTAACTGGTTGGTAAGAAAATAACTGGTTATTAGATGCTGGTAACAAGTGTATACACTGTTCCAAATAATAAGTATTAATTAACTCGGGATTGTATTTGTAGATTACAGGAGATATTGGTTATACTAATGGGTTGTTGCTAACTTGATTGTCAATATATAATAATATTATCAATTATATAGTAATATTGACATTACTAATAAGTGTATGTACTGTTCCACATCCCCGAGATTATTCTCACATGGGATCAAAGTGAACATATCTATCTATCTATCTCTCCTACACGGTTGCTATTTTCCTTCTTCTCCTGAACAACTGTATCATCCTGTGACCAATTTGGGTTCAGTAAGGCTTCAAAATACTCCTTCCACATCCTTTTTAGTTTTTCTGAGTTGTTTATTTCGTTTCCATCTTCGTCCAGCATGTTGACATTTCCTATCCTCTCCTTCCTCTTCCTTTTTACCATTCCATATAATACTTTCTTATTTCCTTTGCTATCTTCTTCCATCATGTTGGTCCACTTCTCCAGCCACTTCCTCCTTTCCCCGGTTACTATTTTTTTGGCCTCCTTCTTTTTCTTCAAGTAGTCATCCCTTGTCTCCTGTGTTCTCTGCTTGAACCATTCCCTAAAGGCCCTGTTCTTGAGTTCCACTGCTTGCTTAACTCTATCATTCCACCATGCTGTTTGAAAAAAGGGCAAGCTCACGATTGGGTGATGATGGAGCAAAATGCACTCTCAAAGAGAGGTTTTGCAGTGCACCAGTTCTCTATTATCCGATTATGGGATAAAGTTGTGCACTACGACGGAACCCAGTGATGTTGCGATAGGTTCTGTTCTAAGTGAGCAAGTGGAAGCAAGGGACGTGCCGATCGCATAAGCGTCCAGAAGACTGACCAAAGCAGAAACGTCGTAATCAACTATTGAGAAAGAGATGCTGCCAGTCTGGTAGTCAGCTCATTTGTATGTAAGAGAATTCTACATTCGTATAAACCATAAACCTGTACAGTAGTTAGGGTCAATCAAGGATCCATCCTCGCGATTAATGAAGTTTAGACTACGGCTGGAACCGTACTAGCACACCATAAAATATCAGCCAGGAAAGGATAATATTTACAGATGCATTGTCACACATACAACAAACAGAAGCAGAGCAAAATGCGGAAGAGAAAGGAAACGGTGGGGAAACCAGAGAAGCAGAGTAGAACGATGACTGAACGGATATGGAACATAGCAAACTAGAGGAGGAAGCGAGATGGAAACTCATGAATAAGGAAAAAAGGAACTTATGTATGAAGCACATAGTGCAGAAATTGGAGGACACCAGGAGTGCCTGAGGACTTCTAAGAGGATTAAACAGCGATTAATGGGGCCAGGAATGCGACGTAACATCTACCAACTATACAAAAAGATGCAAACAGTGTTAGGTAAACAAGAGGACGCAGCCGAAGGTGAGAATGTCACTAAAGATTATGGACACACCAGACCACGTTTTTGAAAGGTGTGATATCGTTATAGGAGGGTCTCTCACAGTGAGCGCGAGTGGTGAATCTTGATGTTACAGGATGCTTTGACCAAATATCTCGTGGCGGCCCTGTCGAAAGGCGGGACGCAGAAACTAACAGTCAGGCCCTAGTAGAGGAAATCATTTTGCGCTATAGGATTCCTTCTCGGATTCTGACCGAAAACGGAAAATGTTTTGCGAGTGAACTTCTGAAAAATGTGTGTGAAATATTGAAGGTGAAACGAGTGTTTAAGACACAATGTCGACCCAAAGAAAACGGAAAAACCGAGCTTGGTGGTATAACGGTTAGCATTCTCGCCTCGTATTTGGCAGGACGCAGGTTCGAATCCCCGTCCGGTCATCCAGATTTATGTTTTCCATGGTTTCCCCAAATCACTCCAGGTGAATGCCGGGATGCTTCCTTCAAAAGGCTATCGCCGAATTTCTTCCCATACCTTGCCCTCCATCCTTTCCCGTCTCTAAAGACCTCGCTGTTAAGAGACGTTAAGCAGTTATAACAATGTAAACGGAAAACTAGAATGAACACATAAGACATTAGCAGAGTACCTGAGACATTACATGGACGAGACGCAAAGTAACTGGGATGAACTATAACGGTATGACACATTTTTCTACAATAGCACACCACATATAGTCACTAAGTATTCCCCACATGTTCTGTTATATGGAAGAGAAGCGAACATGGTCAGAGAATTGCAGAAAAACCGTAAGTACCCACTTTACGATAACTACGCGCATGCTTTGCGGCAAAGATTACAGGCATTAAATGAAAGTGCTAGATGGTTCATACGGACCTAAAGGAGAAAAGTAAGCAATGGTATGACCAACAGGGAAATCAAAAGGATTTCAACCCCGGAGACCGAAACTTGGTAGAAGATTTTTCACTGTTAAGAAGGCGATCGAAGGAATTACAAGCTTCATACTCTGGATCATACACTGTGGTTCAGGTAAAACACCCAAATTTGTTTCTGCGACGGAAGAAAAATCGTCTTACTATGGTGCCTGAAACCATCAATAACGAGAGCAAAGAATGTCTTTACGTCGGAAGTATAAGCGAGCAACAAGCGCAGCGCAAATGTCGCACGGGAGGAAAACCTATCATGAGTTGTCTGAGGACCGGGAGAGTGACGCACTCTTTATGCAGACGTGAAGGAACGCAGCGAGACAATATGATAACTTATTGCGACGGAAATAGAAGTTCAAGAGAGATGCTAATAACAGGGAATGTTGAACCACATCTACTACATGCAGAGGATACTATAACATAATCAAAATCAAGGAGAGATTACGTGGAAGATCGGCGAGTTGTGGTAAAAGAAGAAATAAGTTGTCAAGAGCTAAGGATAATGAAAGTCTATCCGTTTATGAGAAAATCAGTATTATGTTGTGGCAGTCTGATGTCCAAAATGATCACTATCCTTTATGGAAGAAAGCGGATAGCAGACATTGTACTTTCTAGAACGGGAAGGTCACGATTAGGGCAGACACAAAACGCAGTATTGGCGAATGAGAATAGTTTTAATGTTTCGGAGATTAATCTAACCATGCCAGAGGAAACGGAAATGAGGAATCTCAGTGAACTGAAGGTAGTAAGAACAATAGCGCAAGACTTGTAGCGAAAGATATCGTATCAGAGGAAGAGAAGGACGGAAGAATCCAGAAGTGGAGGCGGATTATCATTCGACGAGACGGTGGGAGTGATAAGTTTTATTTTATGTTTGATATATGGATTATGTGACTGTTACAAAGGATAGGCAAATAAGTGTTTCAGGTGAGAACAGGAGGAGAACAGTATCTACATCTACATCTACATATATACTCTGCAATTCACAAAATTGTGGGTGGCAGAGGGTGCTCAGCACCAAAGCTAATCTCTTTGTTTTGCATTCCAATCCCTAATGGTACGAGGGAAAAAAGAATTCATATAAGAATCATTGCGCTAAATTCCTTACTTCCCTATAAATAACCGCATCATCAGCAAACAATCTAAAAAGGCTTTTCATTATAAAAATTAAGAAAAAAAGTGGCCCTATTACACTTCCTTGAGGTACCCCCGATGTAACATCTAGACTAGAAGAACTTTCTCCATCAACGACGACATACTGCTACCGACCAGTTAGAAAATCCTTTATCCATTCACAAAGCTGATCCGATATACCGTACGCTCGTAGCTTCGCTAAAAGGCGGTTGTGTGGCACAGAGTCAAAAGCTTTCTGAAAATCTAAAAAAATTGCATCTTCTTGTGAACCTGCATCAATAACTTTCATTATGTCGTGTGTAAATATGGCAAGCTGTGTTTCACATGATCTTTTCTTCCGAAATCCGTGTTGATTTGCTGTAAGCAAATTATTATCCTCTAGAAATTTCATAATGTTCTAGCATATAATATGCTCCATAACTCTACTACAAACAGATGGTATAGATATTGGACGATAGTTTCCAGGATCACTTCGATCACCTTTCTTGAAAATCGGAGTTACTTGCGCGATTTTCCAGTCTGAAGGTACTTTTCGCTCTTCTAATGATTTACTGAATATATCAGACAGAAATGGCCCGATTTCCGCCGTATATTCTGAAAATATTCTAACTGGAATTCCATCTGGCCCCGGTGCTTTCCCCCATTTCAGGAGCTCTAATTGCTTTATGATACCTGCAGTATCTATCCGTAATGATTCCATCACCAACTCGACACGGCGTGGGAAAACGGGAACACTATCCTTATTTTCATCGGTAAATGAATTTTTGAATACAGTATTTAGTACGTTAGCTTTATCGCGGCTTTCATTAACCTCTGAACTTTCACGAATTAGTGCTGGAATATTGCTATTGGTACAATTGACTTTTCGTACATACGACCAGAATTTCTTTGGGTTTTCTGCGAGACTCCTAGAGAGAGAGTTGGAATGAAAATCGTTGGATGTCTCACGCATTACATTCTTAATACGCCCTCTTAACTCAGCTAAGGTTTCTAAATCACTGCGACACCCCTTCCTTCTTGAGCGTGCGTGTATCCTCCTTTGTTTTTTGAGTAATCTTTTGACTTCGCGTGTGTACCATGGTGGATCATAGTCCCCATTTATTATCCACTTGGGTATATGTATATCCATACCTTCCCTGACTATTCGTATAAATCGATGCCACATCTCTTCAACCGTGTCCTTTTTTGACTTGAAATTATGGTAATTATTCCTGAGGTAGGTTCTAAAAGACTCTTTAGAGGCCTTACTGAATTTGTATACAATCCGCCGTTTTCTCCTTTTTCGCTTGGTTATTAGTCTGATAGTTGCAATTACCGCTTTGTGATCGCTTATTCCTGTGGTCATTGAGATTTCGGTGAATAATTCTGGCCTATTGGTAACCAGCAGATCTAAAATATTTTCGCTACCATTATGAAACGGCGTAGGTTCATTAACTAGCTGCTCGAGATGATTATTTGAGAACAATTCGAGAATTACTTCAGAAGCTGCCTTATCCCTGCTATCTGCAATGTGAACATAATTACGCCAGTCAATATAAGGCAGATTGAAGTCGCCTCCTAGAATCATAGCATGATCCTGAAAACGGCTATCTATACTGTTTACATTATTTCTTAACTCCTCGGCGATAGCTATGTCGGAATCGGGTGGACGGTAGAAGGCGCCTATGATGAGTTTTGACCCAGCAACTTTGAGTTTAATCCATATGATTTCACAGATCGTATCGACTTCTATTTCATTACATGGGAGAGATTTACTCACAGCTATAAATACCCACCTCCATGAGAATGTAATCTGTCTTTACGAAAAATATTCATGCTATCTTTAAAAATTTCGGCGGAACTTATTTCCGGTTTTAGCCAACTTTCTGTACCGATAACGATATCCGCTTCTATGCTACAAATAATGCTATCAAGTTCCGGTTGTTTGTTATAAACGCTTCTACAGTTAATTACGAGAACTTTTAACTGTCGAGATTCTTTTACGCTCCTCCTATATTCCGGTGTTACATCTGATTGGGTTGCCCGTAACTTATTTCGTGTTTCGGGTCTTCCTCCCTCAGCCTAAAAAAACCACCCAGTGCATTCCACACGGCCCCTGCCACCCGTGTAGTAAAGACAAATGGAAAAATGGACAACGCTGTGGAAGACGCAGAAGCCGGTACTCAAATTGAGGAAACAGTGTTAACCAGTAGGTGAGGAAAAGTTGGAGGAATTGCGATCAGTATGACGTCAGCCAGCCAAGCCAAGCTGCTGTGTGGAGTTTGCAGCGACGTAACAGAGCAGCACAACACCGACGCAGTCACGGAGTTCATGGAGAACGTACACCTAAGATATGCATTTTCTCGAAACCACACATGCACTAAGAACATTGTATAAAAAATTACACGTCAAACTAACAGATGTAAATATAATAATCGAAACTGGTTGTATGTGGAATAAAAACTATGAATGAATTTAAAACTGTAAATAATGAAAGCAGAGCAAGGAATTAGAAGATTTAGTGAAACAATCTTTACCTGTGAAAGGGGAGCTGTAATAAACCAAGGTTTTATTTAGAAATTATAGAAATTTACAGAGAAATTACAGAGAGTCAGGTCATTTGCGATAGTTACTGTAAACAATTGTTCCAGGGGGAATGTGCAAACTAGTGAAGTGATGAACTGGATTTTGGGTCAAGTCAGTCAGCAGTTTCAATTGAGCAACGACGTAATCAGGAAAAATGACCGCATCAAAGTATATTGGGATTGGACATTTGTCATCCCTCTGCTAAAAAAGTAGCGGTGACGATGAACAAAACTCAGGTGCAGCGACGGAGCCGAGATCGAACAGGGTGACCGCAGCCGCAAGGTGGATTGAGGTCTTCTAGATTATCTACTGGGTCGTTGAACAGGTCGAATTTGAGCGTACTGGGCCTCTGTACCGAGCAGAGGTGCCGCCGGCACTACTCAGGGCGAGAGCAGCATGCAGAAATGGTGGCGGCACCTGTCGACGGACTTCACATCACGATGCTACAATAAAGGCAGGTGGGAATGAACCTGCATAGAAGTTAATAACTAATTGGAGATGGTTTACCCCAATGGGAAGTTCAGGAAGTAAGCTAGCCTCTGACATTAGTTGCAAGTCAAAGCTTACCAGGCTGGACTGGGGGTATTGTCTTCATAGCGGATTAATAAATGTTAATTGTGTACATTACCGAATACATGTATATAATCAACTTATGTATTATTGACTTATCCTCCCGCTCACATGACACTAGGTTTCTTCTCCACATATTAGTCTCGTCTCGTTGGCGGCAGAGTGAAAAAAAGAGTAGCCAGGAACCATAAAGTTGAAGGAATTTAAAATTAAAATTCGTAAATCGGAAAAGTTGAATGGGTAGGAATTTCAACATTCATGTAAATAACAGAATGGCAATAAAAATGATATGAATAGAGGTATAATTACATGAGTAGGGAAATTGCAACCCGATCATGTTTTCATTCAATTCAGTTCAAGTCGGCAAGCACCATTGGTACCACACGTGCCACAGTCTGCAGTTGGATACATCTCGTTTACTTAGTGGCATTCGTGATGGCCAGTTTCACATCTCGGATTGGACCACCCGTCTTTCGCACCAAATGGGCACTGAAACATATTAGGTCATTATTTTCATTGGATTCTGATAACTCCTCTGTTATGAAGAATTTTTAAATGGCGGGGGTCGAAGGATTAAAATGTGCTTTAAATACTATTGTTGTCAAATTGAGACACATGGGCGCTAACAAATGCTATGAACTAGAGATGGGTCGTTCGCGAGTGAACCAGTTCTTTAGAACAGTTCTTTTAAAAGAGCTAGTGAACAGTCGCTTACTAAAAACGAACGGTAGTTCTTCTTGGAAGCGGTAATGACGGTGGTGTGTCGGTCTCGATTGAACTTAACATCAATTGAATGTGCGCCAACAATAAGTCGGTTTCGGCTTTGCCACTCTCGCCCGACGTATGTTTATTCTTAGTACCACGCCGTACATTGTTTATCCAATCCGATCTGAAAAATTAAGAAATCTCGAAGATTTCATGTGCTTTGTCATAGATCATTTTAACCTGTTTACTTCTAATTTACAGGTACACAATTTCAATACAAGAAACAAAAATAACTTGCACAATACACAAACATCTGTCATTAGTACAAAGAGGAGTTAATTACTCTGGTATACATCTGTTTAATAAACTTCTCAAGAGTATAAAACAGTCTGCAGATAATGAAGATATATTTAAAGAAAAACTGAGAGATTATCTTATTGCCAACTCCTTCTACTCCATTATAGAATTTTAACAAATTAATTAATTGTATTCAATATGGCTTTTGCAAAATTCAGTTGTAAAAATTAATGTTTATTGTTATTCTCTTTATTTGTCTTTGGAACGTATAATTGTTTTTACTATGATTATGACTCATATTGTGTGTATGTGTATTAACGATGACCAGGGGCGTAGCTACTATGGGGCTAGGCGGTGCAGTGCACCGGGGCCCCAGCGCTCAGGGGGCCCCCAAGCATACCTCTGAGGGCCCAAAGTGCATCCCTGGGGCGCCCAAAGCGCAGTTCAGAAGGCCCACGAGCCTTCACGGCGAATTGGCGACCTTTTTTTTTACCTCTACCGTCTTCTAAGGGGCCCCTCAGACACAAGAAGCCCCTAAGCACAACTCAAGGGCCCCCATCCTCAGCTCAGGGGGCCCCTACCTGCAACACAAAGCAAAAAAAGGTCGCAAATCTAGCCTGAGAGCCCAAAATAATTTTTTTGCACCGGGGCCCTTGTTGACCTAGCTACGCCACTGACGATGACATGTTTCACATCCCAGAGGTCCTTCCTCAGCAGGGTTCCATGAAACAAGATTGATAAATTAATAAGCTAGTTCGTTCGCGACGCTCTTCGATTCCAGCGCCCAGCGCTGAAAGAGCCAGTTCGTTCGCGTCGTTCTCCGATCCCGCTCGATCGGCGCGGAAAGAGCTAGTTCGTTCGCGTGGCTCTCCGATCCCAATCGATGGGCGCGGAAAGAGCAACAGGGCGGAGCAATGCCACTGGGGAGCTAGTTTTTCGAATCTGACGCCCCCTCCACTTCTATTTCTGCTTCTCTTTGTGTGTTACGACTACAAGCGTGGCTTGTGAAAGATTATTCGCATTGAAAAATGAAGTACGCTGCTGAATGGCCAAATAAGTAAAATTTTATTTGTGAATAGTAACCTTCATTCCGTTTAAAGCAAGAAGTTCTTTAAAATTGATTGTACTTTATGTCTGTAAATAAATTAATGTAAAACTAACTATCCTCAAACTATCTCTCAAATATTCTCAGCAATGCGAACAATATTTCATTGACGCTTTGAAAGAGCTTTTGTGCGTGAAAGTAATCCGGTAGTATTTAAGAAACAAAAATGTTTCAAAATAAATACAAAAATAAATGAAAATAACCGATGTGATATTAACATAAAAAATCAGTCTAAATGTAAATAAAACGAACAGATACCACACTCAAAATGGATATAACTGCTCTTTTTGTTTAAACTGAGCTAGTGAACTGGTGAACCGTTGAAAAGAACTAGTTCCTTTCATAGAGTGACCGCTCATTTTAGTGAGTCACTTTGCCCACCTCTACTATGAACGCACATAATGACTAGGAGGCATCTTATGGATATTCTGCTTGTGCAAGGACTTTGTCATGGGAGTCTATTTACGACTTTTTTCATTATATCTGTTTGGAATAAACATTTGATAGCAATAAGTAAATGGCAATAAATTTATGAACACTTTTTCCTTTATTTTTCGGTTTCTGGATGTCGTACGAAGATGAAACGTATCTGATTTTACTCTTGGGGCCCCGAGCTCCCGAGCTGCACAATGTTAGTACATTGTTGCTGTTATATGTATAATTTAGCTACGAAACCAGTCAAAAATAACGGATTCTGCTAATTCATTTCTTCGCAGTTGTTTAACTAACCAGAATTGTATTAAGTAACTCTCATAGACTCGATTTTATAATGAAGTATTGTTTTACATATTTTTTAGACAGAAATCATAACAAAACATAGCTTCAAGGCTATCAAAAATGACTAGTTGAACTCAGTCTTCTGGAAATAAATTTCTTCGCAGTTATTTCATTAAATAGAATTGTTAGTAATAACACTCATGCCTTTATTTTATAATTACATATTTCGGTTGTATTTTACATCATGATACAGTTGAAACTAGTTGCCTGCACTTGAAATGATGATATCAATAATATGGCATCAGTGATAGCAAATAAAGCAATAAATCTTAACACCTCTTGTTATGCCGCATGATATTAGGTTTAATCCTGGTCCATGACGCATGGGTTGCGATAATTGTGTAACTACTTTCATGACATAAGTGTGAAGCACTGGTAAAATTGTAAGCTATTCGATGCTAGTATATTTAGTTGGGGTACCTTCCTTCAAAGGGCGTAACCAGGTACGGGCAACGGGCGGGGCAGCTGCCCCCCACCCCCGAAGCAGGATGTGGGTATCCTCTCGATCGGAGTTCTGCCGAACCGAAGAGTAAACAATGGTAAGCAACTTTCACAAATTAATTCGGTTCGCGCGATTTAAACTTGCTTGCTACTGTTATATGCGGGAAACAGTCGTTAGCGATGGCGAGACGGCACAGCGTGTCACGCACGGCGATGCTGGCGAACGTTAGGCCAGGCGCAAATTGAGACGCGTATAGCGCGTGTTACATGACGTGACACGAGCGACATGACGCGAGCGTGAGACACAGCGTGGTGGTCCGCATATTGAGACGCAGTTTCCAAGTGGCGCACGTACCACTCGCGTCTGAAAATATACGACACGCGAAGAAAAAATTTGTTATTATTATTAACATTTTTCATTATTTATAATCATATTATGTTTCCTGAATAAGAAATTTAAATAGCCTAATGAGTATACTTTGTCGAAAAGGAAAAGCAGTGAATGCGGATTACAAATTCATCACCGTTGGTACTGGAGCTATAGTCAGATTCTACAATGGAAATGTATATGCCATTAGTGCATCGGGCACGAAAATGGTGAAACACATGTTACTGCTTCTGTCTCCTGAAAGTTTACTTATGATAAAAAGTGCGGCATCTGCTTAGCAATCGTAGGTTAATTTTTAGGAGACAGAAGTAGTAACACGTGTTTCACCATTTTCAAGCCCGATGCACTATTAGCAAATACATTTCCATTGTAGAATCTGACTATAGCTCCAATAACAACGGTGATGAATTCGTAATCCGCATTCACTGCTTTTCTTTTTCGACAAAGAATACTCATTAGGCTATTTAAACTTCTTATTCAGGAAGCATCATCAGATCCTAAATAATGACAAATGTTTGCGTGTCATATATTTTCACACGCGAATGGTACGCGCGCCACTTCGAAACTGCGTCTCAATATGTGTGCCTCCACGCTACGTGTGTCTCACGCTCACGCCATGCCACTCGTGTCACGTCATGTCATACGCGCTATACGCGTCTGAATTTGCGCCTTGCCTTAAGCTGCGTATCGACTGGGCCTACTTGCGGTTGCCGCGCGAGCCATGTTGGAGTGCGCCAAAGTGGTTATTTTCCGCGCAAACCATTTCTGTTGACGAGCGCGGCTGCCGCGCGTGGCTACGCAACCGCGCCAGGATTGCGCGGCAAACTAACCACGCACTGTCTTTTCGTGAAGCCACCGTGGACATTTTGAATAGCTACAACTTTCATTGTGAAGCATCGTACTGTATACTACAAACATAAAAGGAAAGTGATTTGGTGGATATGGTAACTGTATTTTAATAGAATAAAGTATGACGAGAAATTCATGGAAGACATGATATACTCGTATGTAGCCATCGAGGATACAATGAAGAAATTTTACGAGAATGACAATAGCAGAGTTTCTAAAATCAATAATTGAGCCAGTCAACACTCAATCTCGGAAGGCGTTTCAATTAGTGAAAGCCGCTGTGACTTTAAGATTTCTAGCAATTGGAAACTCGTGTAATAGTCTGCAATACCTTTTTCGAGTGTCAAAACAACGATTTTCTTGAATAGTTTCAGATGCTTTTGGCGCATTATGCAAGCTCTGAAAGAATGGGCAAAGATAAGGTAATAGCACCCATTTTATACTAATTTTTTTATTGCTATTAAATTTTCTGTTGCCGTTCTTAACGAGAACTTGCTCCTTACTTGGGTAAAATGTATTATGATAATCATGTCATTTGGCGATTCGTTGATTGGAGTTTCAAGTGAAGGTCGTGTTGGTGATGGAGGTGATACCAATGCGAGTCCGATTAGGCTGCACATTTGTTAGTACACAAAAAATTTGGCACTGTACAACTGTATCAAAAGGTGACAGTTTTCGTTATCCATGGTAACACACTGTTGCTGTACCTGGTGAATTTACTCGAACAAAGACACCTCCGTCTTAACTGCGCGCTAGTAAAGTATTGGGGAGCCTTTGCCACGTGCCTAAATATCGATAGACTGCAGGCTGACTCGACCAGCCTACAACACATCGGATTGTTTATACTGTGACATTGCCGGAGCACGCGCTAATCATTTATATTTTATAGCAATGGCTATAAGGAAGTTTTTTTAAAAGTAATTAATTTGTATTTACCGTAAGGCTAACTACGGTTTTTAATAGTATTACATACACTATCTACCGAAAGTATGAATTTTATTTAATAATTATATTTAGCTGTATTCGTTTGTATTTTATTTATTTTTATTACCATCAAGCGATTGTGAAAAAGTCAATAGTGTATGAGCTAATTTGTGATAAAATATTTATTACTCTTAAATTTACAGTATATTTGTCCTAGGTGCCTGGATATGAGTGGGGTAAGTCCAACAGTCAAGTTGTTTCACTCATTCTGTGATAGTATCTATACTGCTACATATGGTGTTACAGCCCACATGCCCAGCTTCAGATTAATTTCAGTTTTATGACTTCAATACAATAGTGTTGGGGAGAGATGCTAAAACACTGCTGGGCACCTTTCTGGAAATTACAACTTTTCTGAAGATGCTGAAGCCACTAATTTGAAATGAAAATTTAATCATTGTTGCTTCCTGACTTTCGTGCCTCTGCTAGTATATTCTAATTAATTTGTTACTCGAACTTTCTGTCACTTTAAAAATATCCATGAATATTGCAAAAATATGCTTCATAACATTATCATTATTCAGCAGTAACGATGTTAAGAACCTATCGGAAAAAATACCGGTCACTCTAATGATGAATACTGCTCACCAGAAGGAAGTAGAAGACAATCGAAAAATCATGTCATCTATATCATCTTCGGTTGTTTTCTGTGGTAAAACGTACAAATTACTTGCCTTTAAGAAGTAAAGGGCAAGATGTTCTTGAATACCTGCTGAAACTAAGAATTGATTCAAATGTTATAATTTTGAAACAGCATATTGAAAAAATTAAAAGTGAAATTGTGCAGGCCGTAAAGAAGTCTTATATTCTATTGTCAGATGAGTCGTGTGATATAGCTGGGATTGAATAGCTTTCCATAAAAATAGTTATTATGATGAAGATAAAAATACAATCCGGAAATTTTTTTGGATTCGTAAAACTGATTGAGTTGAATTACAAATTATAGCGTCAGAAATCGAAAGGTTTTTAGAAAATGAAAGACATGGACCTGAAAGCTCTGTTAGCCAAGGACATGAAGCGCGTTCTGTATTGGCGGGTGATATTGGTGGGGTTCAAAATTTTTTAAAGAGAAATATTAAAAACCCTTGTACTTTTATTGCGCAAGCCACAGAATTAACCTGGTTCCAAATAATTAAAATCAAATTACAGAAATACGGAACACAATTAACACCATAGAGTGCATTTTAAACGTTATACGAGAAACCTTTTTACGGAGAAAGTACATGCCAAATATTTCAGTTTTATATGAGACCCACTGGCCTAAAAAATATACGTGTTTTGCTATTTGTAAATAGCATTTTGAAGACATTATCAATGTTTCTAGAGAAGTGAATGAGGAAAGGTGCTTACCACTTACATTGCGCTACTAGTAAGTCATAATTCATTATATGCGTTGGATTGAATACTTAGGAAATCTGGAACTTGTTGCCACTGAGTTACAATCAAAGACGATCGACATGTATACATGCATCGATCATATTAATAGAGTAATGTCTGTAAGAGAAGATCATCGCAACAACGAGAGCACGGAGAGCTAAAATAATTTGAACACATCTACCAGAACTGCTGCCATTGGAACCGATCTGAAAGCCGGCGTATTGTCTCTGTCCAACAACGTCGTTCCATTTTTGAAAGGGATCCATTTTCATACCTCATTTAAATTCCCTGAGAGCTTCTCTGTAGCAGTGTTTTGGGATTATACATTGCGCTTTTACAAGTTTTTTTTTAATTATTATTTTGTAAATAAGAGGAGTTAATAATAAAGGTAAGTATTAAATTTTAGATCACATTACATGCATTACGGTAAATCACTTCAGTTTGAAAAATAATCTATTTATCTAATAAGCACTGAAACTATCACTTTATTTGCAAAGAATTACATTTATAGCCAGCAGCCGAGAAGGTCCTTTCTGCCTCCTCATTCGTTGGTTTGATTGAAATGATCATAATTAAAAAAAGTTTTTGAAAAACTTAACAATGTTCTGTACTTTTTGAGATCATTATATCTGGGAATCACCTCAGTATGTGGATGAATCATTGCTACGGGCATGCTTTGTGCTTCAGTTGTGTCGTCCAGGTATTCTTGATCTTCATCGGATTCAAAGATTTTTGTGTATTCAATTTCTTTCCGTGGTTTTCTTTTTTTTTGGGGGGGGGGAGGGTTATAAAACGTCGACAACTGCCAATTGTGTGCTGCGTGAAAAGTACAATTGCTGGTACCATGGCAGTACGTTTTCCATGACGCTTGTTCCGTCAGATCTTTTGCCGATAACATCAGTTTAACAGCAACACCAAAGCTTGTCAGTCGTTCTTTGACCAAACTGATGCAATGCTCCGTGGCGTGTATTCTTAGCTAGCTGATATTAAAATGTGTTTCTTTGCGGTGAACAGTTCCAATATAGGTGATTTTTTGGGACGTCCACTCATCAAACACTCAACGAAAATCTTTGCCATTGTTTCTTGAAATATTTAAACTGAACAATTATGTCAACTTTTAAGGTATTTGAAAACTTAGTTATCATAGATCTTATAGAATTAAGAAATTGAAATAACTTTTTGAAAAGAAATATCTCAAATACGATAGTAACATTATAACACATCGTTTATTCAATAGATTTTGAAATAGCTGTCAATAGTTGTAACTTTCTTTTTGTGTTGTTTCTACTTCCTCCTCAGAAACAACTCTAATTGTATCTTTTTTGTGTGTACGATCTGGAAGCTAGTTTTGCAATAGGACGACATAACTCATATTACAGTAAAGCACACAACAAAAACTAACAGGAGTTCTTACAAAAACGTAAATATAAATATATTTACTTATGATCACAGACGTCGGACGACATTAACACTCATTTGTTGCCACGAGTAAAATATCAACTTGATGAGTACAGGTAAAACAGGCGATAAAACCGGTAGAGAACTAGTTGGACTGGAAAGTGGCGACAGGGAGGCAAGGTGACGAAGACTGAAACATGTTTTCACTCCATTTTACGGATTGCTGATCCGCTTAAAGAGGTGCTGGATCTGCCAGACTGCCAAATGATGCAGAATCCCGCATTGCTGGATTGAAATCCTTAGATACATCCCAGTCAAAGTTTAAATATATCATTGGTTGATTTAAACAAAACAAAACAAAAATCACGAATATATAATCACGTAATCTTTCTCGGCGTTGAGAATACAAATAATGTTCTCGGGTAACTAGCCGAGTTATAGGAGTGTTATCGTAATCACACGATATTTCGGCGCTCTGAATCATCGGCGCCATCTTCCGGTGAAGTGAGGTCAGGCACGTGCGAAGTTGCTGATCTAGACCAGATTACCGCTGCTAACCTCTGATTGGTCGGCTGTAGAACCAGTCGTAGAAGGGGTCAAATCTCGTTGCGGCTTGAATCGATGCCAAGGTGGTGTTACGGCTAGATTTGATGTCCTTTTTCACATGGCATGTAGTGGACGGGCTTAAAGTCATCGCTCCTTCGAAGATGATATCCGAAAACAAAGCATTCACCATAAATTGTTTATCAAACTGATGGGTCAACACGGATCCGTTGCGGGCCTCATATTGAGCCATGCTGCCACGTGATTGGTCAGATTTGTAACCAATCGTAGCCGGGGTCCTGCCTCGTATCAACACATCGTTCCATAGAAGGAAAAATCAGAAGGCAAAAACTTTCCCGTAAGCTGATCATTAATGCCTGAGTAACAAATTGCTTGCTTATGTTACTACCGAACTTCCCGTTGATCTGGACGCGCCGTGTAATGCGTCCCGGTCGCGCTGTCGACGAATAGTATTGATGATTGGCGTCCAGGCTTCACTCAGCTGGTACCCGCTGTCGCGGTTGACGAGGTTAGACGCGAGACAAATTTCTACTGCTTCCGTAAGGATGCTGTTCCAGAAGCTCCCAGTATGCGCCAGTACTCTGGTGTTTTCGAAATCAAAACCATGGCCATGTTCGAGGCTGTGTTCTGCCACCGCTGACTTGTCTATCTGCCCCAGAAGAACGTGTCGTGCATGTTCTAGACAACGTTGGTGAACACACTGCACCGTTTGGCCAATGTAGCTCTTTCCACATTCACAACTAATGCTATATACCCCAGGTGTCCGCAGAGCAAGGTCATCCTTGGGGGAGCGCAAGATGTTCTTCACCTTCGGTGGTGGCAGGAAAATGGTCTTGATTCCACTATCTTGGACGTTGTGGTGCCAGAGTACGGCAATAAGGCTAGACGATCAGGTGGCTCCTTGTTGGTGTTGTTGAGCCTACGTGTCGGCTCTCGGAATGCCAGTCTTATCTGATAATCAGTGTACCCATTGCGTCGAAAGGTTTGACGCAGATGACTCAATTCACCGGGTAGACTGTCAGCATCGCATATCGCTCGCGCCCTATGTACAAGTGTGCTGAGTACCGTCTTGCGCTGTGCCGGATGGTGATGGCCACGCGCGTTCAGGTATAGGTCTGTGTGCATCGGTTTTCTGTACACAGAATGACCTAGAGACCCGTCAGGTTTTCTTTCTATTAGAATGTCTAAGAAAGGCAGCCGGCATTCTTCTTCCCCCTCCATCGTAAACTTGATGTTTTCGTTTCTACTGTTAAGATGATGGAGAAAATCTTCCAGGTTGTCTCTGCCGTGTGGCCAGACCACAAAGGTGTCATCTACGTACCGAAAGAAAGCTCTGGGCTTCATAGGAGCGCTTGCCAGTGCCTTTTCTTCAAAGTTCTCCATGAAGAAGTCAGCAATAGCTGGCGATAAAGGACTGCCCATGGCTACTCCATCAACCTGTTCGTAATACTCCCCGTCATACAAGAAATACGACGATTCGAGTGTGTGCCGGAATAACTCAACTATGGCAGGCTCAAAATGCTGTTCCAGTAGAGCCAACGTGTCATTGAGAGGGACCCTAGTGAACAGTGACACCACATCGAAGCTCACCAATAAATCATGTTGCTGCAGGTGGAGTTCTTTAATGACGTCAATAAATCTTGCGGAGTTGGTCACGTGATGAAGACTTTTACCCACTAATGGTGTCAGCAGCCCAGTTAGATATCGGGCAAGAAAATATGTAGCTGATCCGATGGTACTTACGATTGGCCGCAATGGGGTACCCTCTTTATGGATCTTGGGAAGTCCATATTGCCTTGGAGTAACAGCAGCACGGGGTAGTAGTTGTTTAACTGTGTCTTCTGGTAGACCTGAGTTCTTAAGAAGAGCTGCCGTTTTTCTCACCACAGCGTTGGTAGGATCCCGTGCAATCTTGCGATAGGATGCGTCCTTCAGGAGTTCTTCCACCTTTCGACGATAATCTGCCGTAGTAAGCACTACAGAAGCGTTACCTTTGTCTGCCGGTAAGACAATAATGCCTTTGTTGTCCCGCAATGCCCGAAGTGATCTCCTCTCGGCCGCTGTGATGTTGGGCCGTGGCGACTTTGATTTGCATAAAATACGGCAGGTTTCACGCCTCATTTCTTCCGCAGCCTCATTAGGCAAACAGGAATATCGTTTGCATAGATGTTGTACAGAGTTGGTGACAGTACTGATCCTTGAGGGATTCCATCCAGGGCGTCAAGAATTGATGAGTTCGCACCGTCACATGCCACGAAGAATCTTCTTCCTTTCAAGTAATTTGCTATCAATTTTATGTAGCAGCGTGGGATGTCTGTTTTATCCTCCAGCTTGCATATTAAATTGTCTCTCCACACTCTGTCATAAGCTTTGTCTACGTCTATGAATATTGCTGCTACAGATTTTCCCTTGTTGAACGCAGCCAATATGTCCTCGACTAGACGTAACAGTAACATTGTTGCCGAAACTCTTGACTGGAACCCGAATTGTTCCTCTCTAATTGTAACGTTTTCTTTTAAATTTTCTGTTATCCTCTTTAGGACTATTCTTTCCATGACTTTTCCTGGTGAGCTCAGAAGGCTAATAGGTCTATAGCTTTCGGGTTTGGTCAGATCTTTACCTGGTTTTGGAATAGTCACAATTTTGGCTGTTTTCCATGGTGTAGGGAAATGGCTTCTCGTCATTCCAGCATTAATTATCCTTGTCAACAAACTATCGCTTTTTTGGGTAAGTTCTTGAGATGGTTATTCGTGACGTTATCTGTACCAGGTGCCTTTTTGCTCACCAGTTTTTTAATTATTCCCTGAACTTCTCGAGGTGTAGCTAACTGTGGTATCGTGTTTGTAGCGCCATCTCTTATGTTCGTTGCACGCCTCTTAATCTCTTCCTCCATTTTCTTTTCCCTTGCGTTCAGCTCATAATCAGGAGTTCTGAACTGTGTTGCAAATGATTCTGCTAACACTTCTGCCTTAGCTAGAGGTAGGAAGGCAACACCATCTGGCCCGTTTATACCGGTCTTAACTTTCCTTGGATTTTTGAGCGCCCTTATTAGCTGCCATGCTTCTTTCTTTTCTAATAACAAGTTAGACATCTTGTTTTCCCACGTTTCTATTTTTCTTTCGGCAAGTCTTCGTTTCAACTCCCGAGCTAACCGATGAAATTCCCTGCGATCTTGTGGATCCCTGTAACGTTGCCATAATTTTCGATATCTATTCTTTAGATATTTCAGATCCTCCAGAAGGGGTGGTAAGTCTGTTTCATTTTGGTGTTCGAAAATAATTGTAGTGGACGCTTTACGTGCTGCTTCCATAACTACACTTTGTAAATGGCTCACAGCTGAATCGATTTCTTCCACTGTATTTAACTTGAGGTTAGGTCGTGTTTTCCTCTGTACTAAGTCACTGTACTGCCTCTAGTCTACTTCTGTTCTCTTGCTCGGCATTCGGTGTGTCGGAATCCAGGTTTTTAGTTGGATTTTAACAGGCTGATGATCTGACGATAGGTCGTTTATCGTAGTTAAGTTTACCTCTTGTATTATATTTTTTACTACGACGATGTCCAAAATGTCTGGGAGCAAGTGGTGGTTTGAGGGTATGTAGGTAGGCTCCAATGGACCAATCACTTGTACATTTCTCTCTCCCGTTATTCCAAACAGATGTTCTCCTCTTTGGTTTGTCCTGCCTGAGTTCCAGTGCCAGTGTTTCGCATTGAAGTCTCCTCCGATTAAGACTTTGTCGCCTTTAGAGAATATAGCATCTATATCTTGTTCCAGCAATTTCCTTTTCGGTGATACATATGCGGCTGCTATGATAACATGGCCCTCTCTAGATTGTAGTTTAACTGCTGTTGCCTCAGCTTCCATTAGAGGTGGTATCTGTACTGCCTGGTGCACTATACTATTTCTCATGCAAATTGCTGTTCCTCCTCCCCGTTGCCGAGGCCGGTCCGTCCTATAGATGGTCATTCCTCCTATATTGATTTTTTCTCTCGTCTTCAGGTGTGTCTCTTTGATTAGCAAAATATCGACTCTATTTCGATGGATAAATTCCTTTAGTTCTTCAATTTTTCCTTTCACTCCTTTCGCATTCCACAAGAAAATTGTCGCGTCTTGTAGTTTTTGACTATGACTTCTGGCCATTACTCAAACATTGATAAAACACCTTCTGCTAGGGCCATGATCTTCCCCCATGTTCCTCTAGTATTTTTTATTCTTGTCGTAACCTCTTTAAATTTCATCAGCATTGTCTTTATTGTACCTACAATTTCCGTTGCCCTTTGAATTCATTTTGCTCTCCATTGTCCTGTTCATTGTATATCTCTTTTTGCCTGTTCACGCGATGGCCTCTTCCCGCCGTGATGTCAGCATAGGTGTTCCGTTCTCCTCGTTGTTCTTGGTTGCTTCCCCTACCTCCACTTGCATCTCTTCTTGATTTGGTGTTTCCAACTGTCTCCCGATTTTGTAGCTGGTTTTTTGTTTCCTTGCTGCGTTGGTTGCTCTCTACTACCTTCACTGCTGTCTGGAAGGCTGGACATCCTCTCCATGACGCAGGATGGTCACCCTGACAGTTAACGCATTTTGCTTTAGTTTAATTCGTTAATTTACATTCCTTTGTGGAAAGCCGCAACGAGATTTGACCCCTTCTACGACTGGTTCTACAGCCGACCAATCAGAGGTTAGCAGCGGTAATCTGGTCTAGCTCAGCAACTTCGCACGTTCCTGACCTCACTTCACCGGAAGATGGCGCCAATACTCAACAGGGATAGCTCATTGTCAGCCTGCACCGGCGTCAGTGTATACTGTAGCCTAATACGACCGGTGATTGAATATGCGTGCCCTGTGTGGGGGTATGCATCCAAGGCCCAAATAAACCGTTTGCAAACGATGCAGAACAGATCACTTCGGTGAGCACTACATGTGCCAAACCGATTTCCCACAGCAGACCTGCACGAAGCAGCAGGTGTCCCAATGCTTCAAGAAAGAATTATGGAAATTACCAAATCTTTCTATAGGACATCAAGAAAGTCGACTAACCCACTAATAGCAAATCTTGGCCAGTATTTTACTACCTTTGACAAACACAAAAGACCACTGTCAATTCTAACTAATAACTGAGAAAAACAAAGAGCAACCAAAAGGCAAACCACCAGTAAAGTGACTAAATCTGTAAGATTGAAGGAAATGTCTAATGACAACAAACTTCACCACAACTGCTTAACAAAGGAAAAGCAGAAAATGCTCACGGCGGGCGGGATGATTCAGAGCACCGAAATATCGTGTGATTACGATAACACTCCTATAACTCGGCTAGTTACCCGAGAACATTATTTGTAAAAATCACGAAGTTTCTGCCAACGCTACAACTTAAAAATTTTTGATTATGAAATCGTTGTGTTGGAAACCCTTACTAAGCTTCAATGAGCCAATTACTGGATAGACCTGATGGACACGTGAACGGCCAGACACTAATTGTTCTGGGCAACATCTCGCCCAGAGTGTGGGGAAGTTCTTGCAACCTAGTTGCATCTCCTTCCATATCTATGTGTGGTTGTCGTGGCTATGTGTGGCATTTTCAGGTGTGTCGTCCCCGATTGGTTGGCATAATTCGTTATGACTTCCGTCAGTAACGTGGTCTGCTGTTGAAGTAGCTGCATGATGACGCTTAAACTTGAGCGCCCTGGTGAATGCAGCCTGCTTGTCTTCGATGGTGGTGGGTGGCGGATTGCTTTGCCGTCGCGGGTTACTTTGGACCAATCTCTGTTGGCCGTCTACCAGTGTTACCGCCGCTGTTGTTCTTCTTCTTGCTTCTTTGCGAGGTGTCCCTGCTCATAGTGCGGCTGGTAGCGGGCTCTCTGGTGAGTGGGCTCGTCTTGTGAACTTGCAGTGGGCTGCGTATGGAGTCTTGGTCTTCGTTTTCGTTTCTGCTGCATAGTCTTGGTGCGGCGTTACTGTTTCCAAGCCTTGCAACCGCGGTAGGAAGCAGCAGACAGGATCTTCTCTGTGTTTTTCGCAGTCGGCGATTCCATGACATCCTCCGCAGCGAACGCACCTGGCTGGTTCAGTGCAGTCTCTGGCATAATGCCAGAAATTCTGACATCTGAAGCATTGGATCAGCTTGCTTGAAGGTGGTTTCACTGCGGATTGCTGCAAAGGGACGCCGGCCTTCTCTCCGCCGCTGACGTGAGCATCCTCCCTCAGCTGCGAGAGGGTGGAGGCCTCTTCCTAGCTGGGGAGAGCGATGTCGGTCGCTGCAGTCTGGGTTGAAAGATCAGCCCTCCTTGTGGCCTTCTGCGTAGAGGTGGCGGTTTCTTCGACACGTGAAGACTAGTCCACGGGTATATAAGTTCCCCTCACAAAGAACGCTCCAGGAGCCCACTTCTCTTCTGCAGTCAGAATCTATGGCAGCCAATCAAAGAAGCAGCAACGTAACTTCACGCACGAATTAATAGGTAATGGATGATGCGTTCGATTTACCTTCTGCCGGCTAGGAAATGTACTCCAATTAGCCATTGCAGTATTGTCGTGTTTATACAATACGCTGTAAGTGTAATGGCTTCTGATAATTCTTGTATCAGGCTAAGGGCAAGAGCAATTATTTTTGATGTTTATAGTTTATTTAAGACACTAGAAAACTCCGAAGAGAAAGTTAATATATGTTTCAGGGAAACGCAAAAACTGACATGGCTGAGGCATGTGGTGTATCGTAACGAATAGTGCAACGTCTAATTGGCGTAGCCAAACTGCTTCAAGGCCATGCTTTTCTTCTCCAAACAAAAACATTGGATTTAATTCTAGAAATGTTTCGTGCAAGTTTTAAAACTAAAAGTGATGACTAGAAGGAGTAAATTTTATTCATTGACATCATATAGATTATTTATATCTGTAGTAAGTTGGTAAACACACATTTTTTACGACGTACGATTCACTTATTTCTCTCATGACAAATAATTATAATTCTCGATTTGACTAAAGAAAACATCTCTTTAGATGTAAAATATTGTACGACATATGTTGCGAGGACGTTTGTGTATGCGCAGCAGCTCATTCCCCGTTACATGCAGGTGTAAGGGCAGCGGAGTGGGGATAGAGCAGAGTGACCTTGAACCACCTATCTTAAGTGAACACGCTATAGTACCATAAATCCACAATGAAACAGATCCAGGAGTGCGTCTGATCGAAACGAAACCCATTTTATGGTGTGTCGAACTGATCGCGCCGCGACTTTAGTAACATGGCGATTATGAAAGAAATTTAAATTACTAAGAACAAATTAAAATACTCATGGCATTTATTGTAACGACAAATGTCAGTAGTCATTGTGGTATAGGACGCATTTCAATCTGATCACAATCTCCGCTAATATTGCTGTTCGAAAATGAAAGCTTCTATCATACGCTCATTAATCCAGTCACTACATACCGATGTAAACTTGATCCCATACATCTTAGCTTACCATAACAGTGACATCTAGGGATAGAGAATATAACAAAAACATCTACATTTTAATAATATAAATAAACAAAAAGCAACTAATAATAAATATATGGATTTATATGAAATCATACTTTTATTTGTGATTGGTATGCAATTTAAAACATATTAAACCATTAAAGAAACGTTAATAGATGATCATATCTTTTAGCTTGCTATAACACCGACGTTTATGGACAGAAAATGAAAAGATCTCTGGCCGTTGTTAGCTTGTCTATGAAGGCCAGATGTGTGGTCACAGGATGATAGAAACTATGACGAATCTGGATTTTTATTAGTATTGATACCGTTTCTTTAACGTACTCTCTTAATACCTTCAGAGTCTATTTCTAATTTCCTAGTCTGATGATTTCAACTTATATGGAGTAACTTCTGCTCAGATTTTGCCTGCCATCACTGTATGACAGTTCCTAATGGTCTCGTCAAATCAGTTGCTCAATATTTACTCATTTTTAATGTCTTAGTTAGCTTCTTCCCCACCCTTATCCATAATTATCTACTTTATCCTTCAGTTCCCTAGCATCGGGAAATATTATTGCAAACAGTACAAAAGAGTACCAGAATTGATACATAGTTTGGGGTGGGATTGTTTGGCAGATAGTTGACATCATTTTCGTTTGAATTTATTGGAGAATCTGCGAAATTTTTTTAAATTTATGAGTGCAATAAAATACTTCTTCCCCCAACCTATTTAGGTAGCAATGACTGGAGGGACAAGATTAGAAAGATAAGATGCCGCATTGAGGAATTGTGATGCTCATACAAAGGAGAAATAAAACACTAGTGCGTCCGCATCTGGATTACTGTTGTGGAGTTTGGGATCCGTATTGCAATGGCCTGATTGACTCAGTGAAGAGGGAGCAGAGGAGAGCCGCTCGATTCGTGACTTGTTGCAACAGCCCTTATGAAAGCGTCAGAGAACTGATACATAGATTGTGCTGGGATAGTATGGAAAACAGACGATGTAATTTGCTTTTGAATTTACTGTAGAATATGCGAAAATCATTAAATTACGAGTGAAATGAAATAGTTCTTCCGCCAACCTATTTAGGTCGCATTGACCGGAGGGATAAGATTCGAGAAATAAGATGGCGTACTGATGCTTTTATGTATTCATTCTTTCCTCGTGCTATTCGGGATTGGAATCCGCGGGTTTAGGATTGGTGCTTAGCACCCTCTGCCACCCACAATGTTTGTGAATTGTAGAGTATGGATGTAGTTGTATGGGAAACAGGTTTTACAAAAGCGGTAGAGCAGAACAGAAGGAAACCACACGTGCTGGATATATTCCTAATGAAGCCCGTTGATAATCTTGTGGGATGTCAAATAACTGACCGAATAATTGAACATGAAGCACTTCTCTGTCTAGTAGAGGATTCAGTAAGCCTGTGGCCAAAATTGAAGGGAGAAATACCTTTAATTTTATAAAAAGGCACAAATTACAGAATTGAGTATATATTTCAGCGAAAGGTTCAGGAAGATGGCGCAAGACAGTTGAGTCGAAGTGGAAAGAGTTAGTAAAACTGGTTGAAGAATTATTTATTCCAAAACAGAAAATAAACAGAACTTACATATTATAATAGAGAGGCTAGGAAGTTAAAGAGCTTGGTGAGAAGCGAACATAACAGAGTTAAGAGATAGCAAGGCAGTAAGGAATACTTGAAAAAACTAAACATGGAATTAATAATAGCAAAGAAGTTGGCTAAAGATGACATACAGATGCATCTACATATTTCTTTGGCTACATTAGAAATCTGAGGGGAAGAGAGGGTGTTCAGACAATTATAAAGAAGGATGAAGAAGAAGTTACTAAGAATTTGAAAAAGGCAGAGATTTTAAGTAAATGGTTTAGTGAGACCATTTAGGAACGGGGGTGTAAATGTGAGAGCCAGCTTATCCACACAATTAGGAGAGGTCAAACCAAAAAATTTGAAATTCATCATGAGGATATCATGAAGCAACTAAGGAAGTTAAAAAACATATAGGTGCTGTGTAGATAATATTACTACCTATGTCTTAAACACAGCAGGATGTGACATTGTACCTTTCCTTGATACATTGTTTAAATTGAGTCTGGATTCTTGCTGCTTTCCAGAAGACTGGAAAAGTGCGATAGTAGTTCCGGTACATAAAGGAGCGGTGGCAAATATGGTCGAAAATGATAGGCCAATCAGTTTGACATCAGTGGTAGGTAAATTCTCGGATAGCGAATACGGTAGTTCTCGAGATTTTGTTCCTACACTTCTTATTAAATTACCATTAAATTACTCATATAAATTGTTGTACTTGTGATTTCGGTATCGTAGTTACTGTGCAATAAAATTGTTGGCTGTAATTAATTAATAAATGTGTTGTTTGTTACAAATCAGACATTTGGTTGGTCTATCTTATATATAAAAATGAATGTTTGTTTGTATGATCGTCTTCTATGCGTTCCTATACCATTCATCCGATTAGGATGCAACTTTGATGAGTTATTGTGTGCGCGTGCGAAAGTTTATGACAAAAAAATCACTCCATCTCCCTCTTTACAAACCTTAATTTTATACGAACCTCCATTATTATTAGATTTCGATGGAACTTTGCACACGTATACTTTAAAATAAACAGAAAAATACTGCCAACATTTGATTTTCAGAAACCCTACCCCTCTCCCCCTTTCCACCCTCTTAATTTTTGTAAACGTTCTTTTTACATACACACGGATTTTATCCGATTTCAATTGTCATTTGCACACCTATACATTAAAACAAACAGAAAAAAAGCAGTCTAAATTTGATTTTCAGAAACCCATCACGTCTCAGTCTTTTCACCCCATTAATTTTTGCCAATGTTTTTTATATAAATCTACAGTTTCTATCGGATTTTGAAGGAACTTTGTACATGTATACTTTAAAGCAAACAGGAAAGTAGTGTCTACATTTGGTTTACAAAACATCGAGTCCCTCTCCCCCTTTACTCCCACCCATCTTAATTTTAAAAGTTGTTCCTAGAAACTCACAGTTTTTCAAAGACTTTTGATGGGACACTGCACACGAATACTTAAAAAAAAGATAAATGAATTGGCTACTATAGGTTTACAAAAACCTCCACACTCTCACCCAGCACCCCTCTTAAACAAAATTTACACATGAAGCCATATCTTGAAAGTAGATGGTGATGGAGAATTTTTTAAGTATAATCCGATCAAAACGAATATAACATCAGAACTTTCTTATCCACCTGCCGAGCAACGCTGGGTACTCTGCTTTTGCAGAAGACGGAAGACCGTAAATATTATATAACCCAAAAAACCAGAATAAACTTTTTCAGTTTTAATTTTATGAATAAAAATCATTGTCTTTCCGTTATTTGGTACACATTAATGTGTCTGATTTCTATATGCGCACCCACTTAAGAAATAAAAATAGGCTTGCAACGCATGCCGGGCAAAGCTACTACACAATAAAATATATAAAAAATAATATCTCATACAGTTTAGAAACTGAACGCTTTGTTAATTTGTTTTTTAAATATCTGATTTTCCTATTTTAAATACTATTAAATCTCCGTCATCGTCGATTAGTGTTGGCACGTTTTTCCGAGTGCCAAACGGTACTTTGATATAAGACCTAATATTTTGAAATTTGCATTCAGAGAAACTTGGCTTGAAATTCCTCGTTCTGTGCGTTGCGTAAAATATTCTAGTGTGAATACGAACCAGCCTCATACTGGATGCTCAATCTTCTCTACTCTGATGAGTGATTGCAGTTGATACATAAACCAACTTCACATTTCCATTTGAGCCACTACAACACGTGTGATGGATGATTGTGTGATACATTGATTTTTAGTTTATCAAAAATCTCTTAAAACTCGAAAATGTTCGGCAATGCCTTATTTACATTACAATAGAGCGTTTGCAGTTGTTAGTAAGCATTATTACGACGAAATATTTTACCGTGTATTGATTTTTTGGTATCGTAAGTCAGATTTTGCCCAAATCTACCATGCGGATATGGGTTTTACGAGGATTATTTTTTTCGAAATTCAAGCCGTAAATGGCAAAATTATGAACAGTCAACGTCACGGGTTCAGAGAGGCTGAGCTGGCATCGATAAGGAGTGCCTGAAGTTGTGTCAGCCTCTGAAGAGAGAAAATGATGTAACTAAATCTCTACACACGGATTCCAGAAGAAGTATCACCACGACAGGAGGAACAAACGTTAAAATCGTCTTGTTTCTTACGTTCGTGGCTAATGAGAGAAAATTTTCAAGGAATTAGAATAAAATAAAAAGAGCACAAACTATAATTGTTACGGGACTGAGTTGCAATGTGCATGTACACGCTACCCGGTAAGAAGAATCGCATAAAGAGCCTGTCGAACGTTGCTTTGACACAGTTAAAACAACTGCGAACGGTGTACCAGCCATACTAGTGGAAAAAAAAATGTAAGTCTGGAATAAACTGATAGTCCAGTCATTATAGTAAGTTCACCTCGGAATTTGAGATACCCAGCTGTAAGTCTGTAAATACTTGTATATTGACAACCTAAAAGTGGTCTCAAAACCTACATATGGTAGGGTGTGCGCAACTATTAAATTTCGAGGTCAAAGGTCACAAAAAATCGTTTTTTTGCGCTTTTTTTTTGTAAATATCTCATTTCCTATGGGTTTTTTTGCTATTTGTATTTATTATCAATATTGTAGAATACAAAATTCTCTACAGATTTTGTCTAAAAAATTTTTTTATACGGTGAACCGTTTTCGAGATAGAGGGCGGAGAGCGCGCGGTCACAGCATCACTTCAGGTCAACCGGTGCCTCCGGTCGAAAACGCGCCATATATAGTTGATGAACTATCTATAAATCAATGATTATAAATATTTGTTAATTTTTACTAACTATTATATTATCTTTTATCATTTTTTCCTAACCTATCCACTTTTTATTCAGTATTAATTTATTTAACAACATTTACCTACCCATGTAATTGCAGAATTGTTAATGAAAATATAGGAATTATATTTGAATTTTAACCTAATTAATATTAATAACTTCTTACATGATGAAAAAAACCAAATAAATTATTAATTAATCTTTTTATTAAAAAATACCATTCAATACATTTATTTTTATTAAAAGTAAAAAAATGGAATAAAGGGTACAAAAACTACAATTTATAATTTTAATCATCTTCTTCCTCTTCTTCGTCGTCTTCCGGCTGCTGGTAAATTTCAAACTGGTCTTCTTTATCGTCTTCAACGACATTTGTCTCAAGTTCTTCCATGATTTCGGGGTCAAAGGTTCTATCTTCGTTAATGTCGCTCTGATATGGTAGAGCATTGAGACAAGCTTGCCCATTACATTGGCCACAAGCTAAAGAGCATTGCAAGCCCGCTTTCCTGCATCCGCATCGCGAACCACAACCACTCTTGCAGTTGCAGAAAATTGTATTTAGCAAATCTTCTGGAGCAGGTGGTAAAATTGTCATGATAGGCTCCAAAAAATCGTTTCGCATTGCCCAACCCCATACCTGGGGTTCCAAATCATGCCCTAACCAAGTTTGAACTTGATAATATACACGTTTGAAATGTTGATGAGCAGCTGCACTTGTTGGTGGAATATTTGAAAGCTGCACAGGTTTATTAAGTTTTGTAGACTTGACGTAATGCATATAACGAAGATGATCGAGACTTTTCACAGATTTCTCTAATAATTGCTGCTGCAGCTTCTACAATTCTTAGCCTTTCTGCTTCAGGATCTATTTTTTTACTTTCGTACCAAGTTTTGATAGAATATTAGCTTGTGCATCACGGAAAGAAATGACTGTGAAAGCTCCAACTTTCTTCGTAATTACGATATCGGTTAAGTACTTCTGTTGTAGTCTTGTAATGATAGTTTTATCTTCTGGCACATACCCTGTCAAGACATCTTTAAGCTCTTTTAGTGTGAATTGAGAATCATTATTATTTTCGATGTAATTGAAAATCTCTAACATAGCTTCTGTAACTTGATTATCTTAACGAGGTTTCTCAAGAGGCGATGATGATGATGATTTATTTGAAAAGTTTGTAAAGCAAGCAGCATGGTACTTCGCTTCAGCAGCGATCGAATCATACTGTAAAATTATACGACTTTTCACCAATTCTCCGAAATCATCCCCACGTTCTTCTGCTTTTTTTATAACAGTATCTTTGAACTCAAGAGTACTCACATTTTTTATCTTCCGCATGTATTTTTCTCTTTTCTTTTTCTCTGCAGCCTCATCAGCAACTTCGCCACAAAATAAACATTGATTCTTAAAATCAAACACTTCACCTCGTTTTTTACGGAGTAATAATGGAGAAGTTATAGTTTCTCCTTCTTCTTGTTTCCGTTTTGCTGCTTGGATACAGTTTTTACTAATGTAAACACTTCGGCACTTTTCATGCGCTTTAACAGAGGTTACTGATTTTAAATAATCAATTTTTCCGTCGTTTCGTTCGACACTTGCAGTTCGTAGAGATTTCATACCGCGCACTACTTCAATAAGCGATTCACCTCCCGAATCTGACTTATTACATAGAAAACACAAATCAGCCATAGTTCTTGAAATTGTACGTCCGTAGTTACCAAGATACGATTCAAACTGAAAGAAATAGAAGACGGTCGTAACTATTCAATACAATTGAACATCTGTCCCTACTGGCTATAAATAGAAAGGTCCGTAGTGTATAAAGGGGCCCGTATAATTCCCAGGTATAATTTTTGACGTAGTGGAAGGATTTTAAAATTTACAGATTTTAAAGAAGATGCACTTAATTGTTTTCTATTTAAAATGTCATTAGTGTAAATGGGAATATAATTATAATATGATTTAAGTTTTTCGCTTAATTATTTTTTAATTTCAGGAAACGGTTATCAGTATTATTGAATAGATATAGATTTAATGCATGAAGAAAATGATAAAATATAATATAATAGTTAATAAAAATTGACAAATATTTATAATCATTGATTTATCGATAGTTCATCAACTATATATGGCGCGTTTTTGACCGGAGGCACCGGTTGACCTGAAGTGATGCTGTGACCGCGCGTTCTCCGCCCTCTATCTCGAAAACGGTTCACCGTATAAAAAAAATTTTTAGACAAAATTTGTAGAGAATTTTGTATTCTACAATATTGATAATAAATACAAATAGCAAAAAACCCATAGGAAATGAGATATTTACAAAAAAGTGCAAAAAAACGATTTTTTGTGACCTTTGACCTCGAAATTTAATAGTTGCGCACACCCTACCATATGTAGGTTTTGAGACCACTTTTAGGGTGTGAATATACAAGTATTTACAGACTTACAGCTGGGTATCTCGAATTCCGAGATTCTTACCTAATTTAAGCTTAAATGACTGGACTATGAACAATACAAGGCGGATGAAATGATAGGGTCCGCATCCAAGAAGAAAAGACAGAATGAAACACACATCTGTGTATTCGAATTGTAACTATTTAAAAGTGAACGCTGTCGAATGGTGTTGGTTCTAAACAGGAAGAATCCATAAAGGTAATGGAAACAAGATAATTATAAAATGACGAATGGCATACTTGGTGTGCTGTACGCGTGAGCCGCGACTCGCGTGCCTTATTGAGTGACCACACCCACTCCGTTGCCAGGGCGACCAGGGCGCCTGCTCGGAGGCGACCACTCCTACTGCGATGGGCAACAAAGTGGTCACTTTTACCGAGGAGCAGTTCGAGGACTACCAGGTAAACAGTCTGGCTCTTAGTAATGTTTTCTGTTGTAAACAATAAAGGGTGCGAGATATGAATACTTTTGTTTAATCATCGAACTATTCCACTCATGAAAGGAACCAGCTGGATACCTTAATAATAATTCTTTATTTTCCACGGTTTTTTCACTATCCTGATCAAATATATTGTGAAAAAATTACAAAAACTTCGTGTATTTTTTTTTTATTAGTAATCTGAATGGCGCAAACGACAGCTTGGTGGCTAATCTCGAAATCGGGAGCACATCTCCGGCCTAGCTGGTCATTCTACATCATATCGACCGTTAACATCTTATTTTTCTAATATTATCCTTCCTGTCAATTGTTAGTAGAGAGAACAGGTAAGAAATTTAGAGGATAGAGATTAGAATATATGTGAAGCAGATAATTGAGGACCTCATTAAATGTTTCCAGATCATCGAAATCTTGAGCTACGTTGTCTGAAGTAAAGAGGGTGGTTAAACCAATTGGCAAGTTATTAAATCTAAGAAGTGTTTGTCTGAAGAGTAGGCATCAGTTGGTTATTACTCTTGCCATTGCCTTTGAATGCAACATCTTTAAATAGAAGTTAGTTGTATCAAAATCGGTATTTCTTAATGTAAAATATAGGACTCTTACCGTACTTACAATTTGAAAAGAAAAATTATTATTTTAGCATTTTTTTGGTTATAAAATACACAAGTTAAGGGACGTTTGAGATCCACTTAAAAAATTAGGACACGGTGATAATGTGTGCACTAAATGCTACTCAGGCAACAATTTTATTAGTGATGCAGTGATACTGATACAAGGTATACGGGAAAAGCAAATATGGACAGAAGGTGAAACTGAAAGTGTGACGTTCCTCGGTCGATGGCATACAGGACATCAATATAAGTTATGATGACTTTCCCAATATAAGTTATGATGACTTTCCATGTCAATACAGGATCCAATATGGCTCCCCATACTGTGGACCAGGTCTTCCAGCATGGCTTGCGGTATCACCTCCAACTACTGGAGATAAACAATGGTCCACATACAGAGCTTGGTGGGTGAACGGTTAACGTTCTGGCCTCACATTCGGGAGGACGCGGGTTCGAATCCCCATCCGGGTATCCAGATTTGGGTTTTCCATGGTTTCCCCAAATCACTCCAGGCGAATGCCAGGATGCTTCCTTACAAAAGGCCATGGCCGAATTCCTTCCCGTTCCTTGTCGCCAATCCAATCCCGCCTCTAATGGCCTTAGCTGTCGATGACGCGTAAAGCAGAAAGTAAAAAAAAAAAAAAAAATAGGTAGAGATGTTCTCAACATATCCCTTACAACCCATGTCCTCAATTATCTGCTTCATATATTCTACCGAGATTGGTGGGTGAGCGGTTAACGCTCTGGCCTCGCATTCGGGAGGACGCCGGTTCGAATCCCCGTCCGGGCATCCAGATTTGGTTTTTCCATGGTTTCCCCAAATCACTCCAGGCAAATGCCGGGATGCTTCCTTCAAAAGGCCATGGCCGAATTCATTCCCGTTCCTTGTCTCCAGTCCCATCCCGCTTCTAATGACCTCGACGTCGACGAGGCGTAAAGCCATAATTAAAAAAAAACTCATATATTCTAATCTCCGTCCTCTACAGTTCTTACCTTCCACTGTTCTCTCTACTAACAAATAACAAGAGGGATAAGAGTAGAGAAATAAGATGCCCTACCGATGCTTTTAAGTATTCTTTCTTTCCTCCTGCTATTCGGGATTAGGAATGGTTCTTACCACCATCTTCCTGCTCTGAATTGCACAGTATGGATGTAGATGTAGATGTAAAAATCAACCAATCCTGCATATCTTAAAATATGATCCACCATCCTATCACTTATTTCTGTAATAATTATGCAAAAACTTTTTATTCACCCATCATTTCCAAAACAAGTTAATTTCGTACTTTAGTGCACTCAATTTTCAACATCCTTCTATAGTACCACATTTCAAATGCTTCAAATTTCCTCCTTTCTGGTATTCCTTACGTCCAGCTTCACTATCATTAAATCCTGTGCTCCACACATAGAGTTTTTTCATAGTCCTAGAACAATATTTAAAACTAAAAGAAGGCTCTATTCGGGAGTGCTATTTTGCTTTTAACATCATTCCTGCTTCGGCCATTAGTTGTAATTTCACTTCCATAGTAACAAATTTCACATACTTCTTTTGCGTCCGATCCTATTTTTATATTTAATCCACTATTATTGCTATTATTTCTTCTAAATTTCATAACTTTGGTGATGTTTTGGTTTATATATATATATATATATATATACAGGGGCGGATCCAGGGGGGGGGGCTAGGGGGCTCAAGCCCCCCCCCCCCCAAAAGTATCTAGGTCCACCTCCGACATTGCAATTTTGGAGAAGCCAAAATCCACTGAAGGCAAGCCCCCCAGCCAAAATCCACTCAAGCCAAGCCCCCCCAAACCAAAGTCCGCTCAAGCCCCCCCCCCAAAAAAAACAAAATCCTGGATCCGCCCCTGAATATAAAGATATATATATATATATATATATATATATATATATATATTCATGCCATTCAGTAACTTCTTAAGATTCTAATGTCATCCGAATATCGTAATATAATGATTTTTTCCTTCTTGAATACTTATGCCATATTCAAATTTTCCTTTACTTCCTTTATTACTTTATATACGTAAAAGTGGAATATTAACTGGGATAGTCTACAAACGTGTCTCACACCCTTTTTAACTAGTGCTTGTGTCTCATGATTCTCTATTTTTATTATAGCCACTGGATTCTTATAAAGATTATAATAAAGTATGCTTGTATTTCCATATTTTAGACCTGATTTATTTAAATTTCAAACATCTAGTGCTACCTAATTTTTACAAAAGCTTTTTTTTTTTTTTTTTTTTAAAAAACTCAACAAATGCCATAAAAATATTTTTGTTTTTCTTAATCCGACCTTCAAGTATTAATCTTAAAGCCAAAATTGCTTCTCTTGTTCAGCGATTTTTCCTAAGCCCAAACTGATTATCACATTTTATTAATCTTTCCAATATTATGTATATTATCCTGATCAATAATTTTTAAGTATGTGATGTTAGACTTGTAATGCGATAATTCTTACATTTGTCACCATGCGCTTTCTTCGGAAGTGTTATGATGATACTTTTATTATAATCGTTTTGAATCTCTCCTATTTCGTAATTGTTTGATATCAGTTTGGTTGAGCTTTGTATTCCTTTTTCTCCCAGGAATTTCAGAAGTTCTGCAGGAATCTCGTCAATTTCAAACATGTTATTTGGTTTAAAATCTTTCAAAGCTCTATCAAATTATATTCTTAAAACAGGATCTCCTGTTATCAATGACAGCATTTTCTTCTTTTTCCATTTCACTGTTGTTCATATCATCACCATCATACAGTTTCTCTATGTATTCCTTCCGTTAGCTCTATCTTCTGAGCTTAAAAGGATTTTCCCATCATCAGCTTTAGTGTTTATACATCTTTTCTTCACTACACGTTTTATATTATTAGCTTGATCTGTATGTATGAATATAACGAAATCTTTCAAATCAATTTTCACCCTGTTCCAGATATCCGAATTATTTGAAATCTTGCACACATATTGAGTACCGATTGCAATACAAAAATTTCATAGTTATGCCCTGGAATTCTCAATACTTTTGATGATAATAATAACAGAAAAAAGGTTGAATGTAATACTGTCTTTCAATTTAATTTTAACCCACTTCCAGGCCTCAGAATTATTTGACATTTTCCACATTTCTTAAGAACCGACGACAGTACAATAAGTTCTCATTATTTTGACTGTAACAACAGAAAAGACTGGTTCATCCTTTACTTTCGTGCGGCGAGAGTAGATCCTTTCAGAAACGCTGCCTTCAACTAATTCACGGAGAGGTAAAATCCCACCATTTGTTAAACCTTCCACTTAAGCATGGCATTGCGTGATAGGTTTACCCTATACTTTTTGCGCGGCGAGAGTAGGTGCTGTCAGAAGCGCCAGCTTCGACTTACACTTTGTGAGCCTAAGTCTTGCCTTTTGCTAAGGCTTCCACTCATTTGTGGTATGGCTACACTTTTTCTTGACTAAAGTTTTGACACCGGGGAAAGCTGACTGCAAGTCTTCAGTAGCAGTTAACTTCTTCTGCTCATATTCATTTAACACTTTTAATTCTGTTTCTTGCGCAGTCACGCCAAAACAGATACACCAGTTTTCGCCATTACGTCTATACCAAAAGTGAAATTTTCGTTTATACTAAATACATATTGTAAATACCAAAATACAAATGGATAATGAAATAAAGAATAAGCTTTGACAATCCTTTTGTTAATGATTCGTCTAGAATTGTTTAAGATTTATCATTAAAAATAGTAAAACAAACAAGAAAAGAAATAAAATAATTTAGTGCTTTTGTGGAGGAATTTATGTCATGGTTATATGACATCTTTTTTATTTTCAAAGTGGTGATTTTATCATATTTGTATCGTAGAGATGAAGAGGTTAGCACAAGATAGGAAGGGATGGAGGATTGCATCAAATCAGTCGAAAGACTGATGATAGCGAAAGAAAAATAATGACAAATCTGACAAAACCAGTGATAGTATTTTACGATCTCCAGTTTTCTTAAAAACACATTAAAAATTGTTGTTTATTGAGTCGTAATAGCATAGACTAGAGCATTTAAAGGTAAGAATAAACTCAAATGACTTTGTTACAGGACTGTACCTTTTTTACAAGGAAAGAAATTCTTAGGTGAGTATATTTTTTAAAGATCCTAAAATGATACCTGTTGTCACACATTGTATCACGCGTTCTGACTGTATCTGTATGTTTAATCCTCTGTTAGGGTACATAAACGTTTCCGTGAGGTAAGCCCAGAACTGGTTCCGAAGAGCATGACGGGTAACGAACCTGTAACCATACGTGTTCCACTAGAGAACATTGAAAAACTACCGGAATTGAGAGTAAGTAACGTTCAAGAAATAATCAACCTTATAGACCAGGGGTGGCCATCCCGCGAGCCGCATGCGGCCCGCCTTGAACATTTATGGGGCCCGCGAGGTTCATCACACTTTTACAAAACATATTTATTTTATAATGGCCAAAGTAGTGAAAACCAATGCATTAAAAAATAAATTATTTATGTATCCATATATCCAAAAATTAAGTGTCGAAATTATGAGAAAAAAATAACTTTGATTTTAAAATAATATTCTTGCGAATATGTGACAGATATTGCCTGTTGTATTTATGAGTTTACAGTTATCAGTTAGCAGAATAATTAAATTATATTCTGCGAGCTCACGATGTTCGATGTTACGTGACCACAGCGACGCACAGTCGATTGATTGTTGATAGCAGAGCAGAACAGACTCTCAGTTTCAAGTGAAAATTTGCTTTTTGATTTCGGTTTGTGTGCTGTGACTGTACTTAAACAACATTTTTAACACAACAGCCAGGTAATAACTCCTACTAAATTAAAAATGACTTTTAACATAACAATTAAAAGTAGATATATTTAGTCAATTTTTATGAATAATTGCCACGCCAAAGCAAATTGAATATTTAGCATCTCTCTTATTTTCAGTATCGGTATGACTGCAAAGAAAAGAAGAATAGTGGACGAAAATAGAAAGTATAGCGATGGGAAGAAACGTACTTCTTTATAGTTCAAGATACAAAATTATTGTTTAACTAGCATTTGCCCGCTGCTTCACGCGCGCGTGCCTTGGCAGGTGTAGAAATTATTTACCGATTTTATTCTCTTATCAGACATTAACCTGGAAAAGCATGAACTGTTAATGTATTCCGAATAGTTTCGTTTGTTTCGGTTAATACGTTAGGTTCGGTTTTCATACTGATGTCAGAGAGTTGTTTTATTCATATTTTAACGTGATGCAATTGATTCAATAGTAGAAAAGGTTCCTGAAAAATTAACAGTAGTAATTCGTGGTTGTAATTATTGTGCGAAGTATAAACATTTATTGTTTAGAAAGGCTTTCACGGTTCAAACGACATTCTTTCTTCTGTGCGCTTTCAGAAGCTATGGATTTAGCGTATAGAACCCGGTTATAGGTCAATCGCTTTTTTTGGTGCAGGTTACTTTCATTTGCTCTAGCTATTTCATCTCGTTCTCTTTGACGTTGCAGACGATGTTGTCGGTCTACTTCGCTCTCATTTAGCCGATTTCGGCGACATCTTTTAGCTGCAGAAGTTGACCCCGACAGATTAGATCTCTTTCGCAAGGGCATATCATAAACTTTTATACTTACCCAACTCACAGCACTAACAATTAAAACTTTTTCACAGCTGCAATTATCACTATGCGTGAACTTTGGCTGCGAGTATATAGATGAGCATAAACTTGGTTACAATATAGAATATCTGTGGTAGTAATAAATAATATTATTTCTGAAAGCAATATTTAACTCAGCTAAAACATAATATTTTTAAATGCTGATATGGAGGATTCCACGTTAACCGTGGTACCGAAAATTTAAATGGATATATAACAGTTGTAACGTTAAGAAAGCTGATATTATAATCATTATGTGTAAATTTTTTTGGCGATTTTATGTGTAAGCTTTGTTAAGGATGTATCTGTGGATATAATGAAAAATATTGTTTCCATGATACTTAACTAAAAAAAGTTTATTTTTAAATGTGGATACCGAGGATTGCAACATAACCGCGGTGCCATAAATTTATGTAAATATAGCAGTAATCTACGACTTAGTCCTCTTGGAAGTGTGCTGAAATATAAAAATTCGTTACCAATAATCACAGCATCTCAATTTTTCTGATTTTTTTATTTTTTGTTGTTTTTTATTTTTTGTTGTTTGGATATTGGTTTTATTTTATGTTGATACACCATCAATTATTCCTGCTTTAAAATAGAAATTTACGTGAATTGGAGCTACTCTTGATTTCAAATCGTCGTATCATTACTGTCATTATTTCAGTCAGATATAATTAATCCAAAAAAATGTCGAGATGTGATCATGGTACAGTTTATGTAGTAACGTGCATGTAACTGAAACAATTATTTCTGAGTGGCAACATTATCGAAAGTTGTGAATCGCTTGAAATGCAACCTGACAGCTGATATGATGCTTTGTTATAGGCCTAAGAGACGATGCCTGCAGCTTTATAATCTACGCGGCGTAGCATTAGGATATGAAACATTTTTAATTTAAGTATCTTTCAATATAGCCGTATTTTCTACGTAATTATTTCAGTCGCATGTAAGTACCTGGCGAAACAACAGCCTGGACCAGATGACAATTGACTCGTTTTGTTTAGCATCAGGCATAACGGGTTTAGTTTTAAAATTTACGCGGTGTAGAATAGAATTTTAGGATGCCTAGTTATATTTGAAATAAAAATTCGTTACCAATAATCACAGCATCTCAATTTTTTCTGATTTATTTATTTTTTGCTGTTTGGATATTGGTTTTTATTTTATGTTGATAAACCATCAATATTCCTGCTTTAAAATAGAAATTTACGTGAATTGGAGTTAATCTTGGTTTCAAATCGTCGTATCATTATTGTCATTATTTCAGTCAGATATAATTAATTCAAAAATGTTAAAATGGATCACGATACAGTATATGTACTAATGTGCATGTAACTCAAGCAATTATATCTGAGTGGCAAAATTATCGCAAGTTGTAAATCGATTGAAATGCAACCTGGACAGTGATGACAGCTGATATGCTTTGTTATAGGCCAAAGGGACGATGCTTTTAGCTTTATAATTTACGCGGTGTAGCATTAGGATATGAAATTTTTTTTATTTGAGTTTCTTTCAATATATCCGTATTTTCTATGTAATTATTTGAGTCGCATGTATCTGAATTTTCGGATGCCTAGTTATACAGGGCGTTCGCCGGAAAACGCTACCCTCCCAGTCTGTTGCCGTCGGCAACTTGCTCGGTCAGTCGTGCCAGCAGTTTCCGCCACACGGCACCGTGAATCACCGCACTGTTTAATACCTCCGCTGCCCCAACAGTGCAGTGCAGTGACCCTTACATTGTTAAGAACGGTTTCTTTGCATTGTAGATAGTTTGTGACTTCAGTCTCTTATTAATCAGTGTTGTGAATAAACGTTTCTTTGCGGTTTGGCTGGTTTGGGGATTCATACTCTTATTAATCTGTACCGTGTTTGAGTGTGAGTAAAATTATGGTACGTTACAGTTTGCAACAAAGAATATTTCTCTACGATACATATGTGAAGAAGAAGTCGTTTAAAAAGTGTCGCAGTAAATTTCGTCGCGAATTTCCTGGCGCTTTACTGCCAGCTAAATCAACAATTCTGCGTCTGGTTAAAAAAGTAAGAGAAACGGGTTCATTTTTTAACAAAAAGAGACTGTCGGTCAACCGTATTCTCACAGAGGAGAAAATTGACGATATCGCTTTTCGACTAGAACAGTCACCCAAAAAATCATTAAGTCAGTTAGGGCAGTGTGTGTCTCGAAATATGTTCAGAAGATGTGAAATGTGCATTACACAAGAGGGTTAACACTTCCAGCATCTTTTATAAGGTAAGCTAATGAATTACGTCACATTTAAATGCTTAGCACACAAGTTTCTGAAGTTTATGAAGTGTAATTATTATGAAATAGTCCGCGGCCGACGGTCGAACAATGCCGGAAACTGAGCGCTCGCTCGCCGGGAGCAGTTTCTTCCTTGTAGCGCTAACAGTGGGTTGCGTTTCCCGGCGAACGCCCTGTATTTGCACGTTATAGCCACGAGACATATTAATCGAATAAAGTACTTCCAAATATGTGCAATTCCGCACAAGTCATTATGAAAGAAGTATGTTTTATTACTTGCTGATATTTATAATAGCTGTTTTTCAGGCATACTGAATTTCGTATTAAGTATTGGCTTATTGTGGCTGTATTGTACAGCGTTCACGTAGCAATTTTGTTCCAGAGACAAACTGTATAACAGTCTACCAGAGACAATACATGTCTTCAATATTAATAATATAACTTTTTCGTAATTCAACAGACCTGTTACGATTCAAGTAAATGCTGATTATACTTGATTCACGTATTCTTTTTATTTTGAAGTACTGCGGTCTAGAAAAACGAATCGTAGAAGTAAAAAAAAAAAAAGAAAGCGGAAATCCTAAATTTTGTCAGGTCTCTTTATGAAAGGAGTGACCGTCTGAATGTGTATAATTATCTGTGGTCTACAGTTTCACATTTCTGAAGTTTTTTACTGACTTGCTTCTTCCCATGGTACATATTAGTCGTTAGCTACTTCTGCAGATGTTGATCAGCAACATTAGCTTTAAAAAAATTTGGAAACACCATGCAAATTGATGCGGTAGTTTTTGCGTTATTAGAGATCAAGCCTCACTACAAACGCAGCTTGCTTACAGATTTATAATAGTGTAGATTTGCCGAGAGGTCGTTGCTGTATTTGAGGAATATAGTGTTAAGAAGCATTACGAAACAAAACATAAGGATTATTTGAAGTTCGATAAAGATGTAAAACAATCGAAGTTCAAAGAATTTAAGGCGCAGTTAAAGGCTCAACAAAAATATTTTGGTGCAGCATTACAGCAACCTTCCAATATTGCTAAGGCAAGCTATTCTGTTTCATTTTTGATTGAAAAAAAGATTAAATATTTTCGGATGGTGAATTTGTGAAAGAATGTTTGGAAGCTGTTGTGAAGGATATTTTGCCTGATAAAAGTAAACTGTTTTCGAACCTAAGCCTATCTAGGCAAACAGTGTGTTGTCGAATTAATGATATTTCAGATGAAATTATCTTAAAACTGCGCGACGGAATTCGAGATTTCAAATATTTTTTCTTAGCATTTGACGAAAGCACAGACATTGCAGACTCAACTCAGCTTGTAGTGTTCATTCATGGAGATAATGAATCATTTCAAGTAACTGAAGAAATGTTAAATTTGATAAGTTTAGAAGTAACAACAAAAGGAGAAGATATTTTCCATGCTGTTGAAAACTGTTTATGTGAAAAAAACTTGGATTTGGAAATACTTTCTGGAATAGTAACTGATGGAGCACCTGCTATGATAGGTAAAGAAAAGGGAGCTATAAAATTACTAATCGATAAAATAGAATCCAACAACCGCTCCAAAAGAGAGGATTTAATTATATTCCACTGTTTGATTCATCAAAAAAATTTATGTGACCAAGTATTATCGATGGATCATGTTATGCAAGTAGTTATAAAAACAGTGAATTACATTCGATCACTTGCACTTCCGCATCGACAATTTAAGGAGTTCCTGAAAGAATTAGATTCTGAATATGGTGACGTTGTATACTTCAGTCAAATCAGATGGTTAAGTCGTGGAAGATGTTTGCAGCGTTTTTATGAGTTAGGAGAAGAAATTGACTTGTTTATGAATGACAAGCCTGTACCAGAATCAAGAAATGATGATTGGTTATTGGATTTGTGCTTTTTTGTGGATATTATCGAAAAACTCAATCAATTAAATATCATTGCAAGGAAAAGATAATCTTATAATCGATACATTTAATCACATCAAAACATTTCAGAAGAAATTGTTATTATTTGAATCGCAACTGAAAAGCAATAATGCTCACCACTTTCCACTGTTGAAAGAATTTAAGAAATCAGAATGTAACAATTACATCAAATATGCAAAAGAAATAAGAAAACTTACAGCTGCTTTTGAAAGCCGATTCAGTAATTTAGAATTAGACAAATACAACAATTTTTTTAAAATATATTCATCTCTCTTTCGTGATGAAATCGAGTCGGTCCCAGAATATCTCCAGATGGAATTGGTTGACTTATAGTGAAATATTGAATTAAAACACATTTTTGAAACATCAAAATCAAAAATAAATGTTTATAACACTTACATCACAAAAGATAAATTTTCCAATTTGAGGAATCTGGCACAAAAAGTTGTTAGTGCTTTTGGTTCAACTTACACTTGTGAATCGTTTTTTCGAAAATGAAATTGACCAAACACAAAACACGCTCAAACATAACTGACGCTAACCTGCAAAACCAATTACGATGTGCAAATACCCAAATTGAGATTGATTTGCAAAAGCTAAGTGAAAAAGTGTATAAACAAATATCGCACTAATGACCTAAATATTTATAATGATTTAATTTCATTTACATTTACGTATTTTATTTTTAATGTTATATATTTCTTTATAATGTGCGATTAGTGTTATTATTATTATATTATTTACGGTATGTTTACATGTGAGGTAATAGTAAACACAGTAATAATAACTCAATAAAAATGTGTACGGCCCCTACCAATCGACCTCGCAACTTTTTGAGACCTTTGTTTTTAGCTCTTTTATATGCGGCCCGCGGAGTTATGATGCATTTCTAAAGTGGCCCGCAGGGTCAATTGGGTTGGCCACCCCTGTTATAGGCAATGTTTTTACCTTGTACCTATTTAAAGAACTCATTCAAAAGTAACTCAGTTTTGATATCTTTTTATGTAATGCGGACATAATGAGCAAACTGTGTTTCATTTTTATTGCTGATTAACTAAAAATTAACTGGGAAGTTCATACTCATTATGTTCAAACTTTTTGAAGGTCTTGTGAAAGTGAAATAGATAATGACTTTATATAAATGTTCGAACTATCTGAATTTAATTAACAGATTTGAATAAATATCATTTTGATTTTATGGTGCTGTTTCTTCGGTTATGAGTCGGTTAACTGGTATCATTAAGGTGATTTCCATCTTTGTGTGATTAATCCTTACATTTTATGTCCCTTTAAATCATATTATACCGTGCTCACGTAGTTTTTACATTGTAAACGCACATATGGAACTGATCAAATCTCGCCTTGTCTTGGAACTATAGATTTACCTACGAAATATCATTTCCTTGATATTAAGATATTAAGTATTCGTTTTGTTCTGTATATTTCTCCCGTGCAAAACACGTTCATGCTGAAAACGAGGTTTTAAATAGAAATATGAAACCCTGAAAGCGATGGGTGATTAGCATACGACCCTACAGTGAAGTGTAATGCAATTTAAATCACCAGGTTAAAATCTAAATTCACTTCGTCCGATGGCGTTTGACAACACCAAAGTCACATATCTCTCATGAATATATCAAATTATGTATAACTGATGCTAAATCCATGGTAAAACGATACAGAGCTAACAGACGCATATTAAAATATAAACATAATGGTCAGTTACAGTATAAACTGATCAGCCAGAACATTGTGACCACCTACCTAATAGCCGATATGTCCTCCTTTGGCATGCAAGTATTGAGACCTTGGTAGGTCGCTGGAGGTCTACACACACGTCACCTAATTCCCGTAAATTCCGGGGAGGGGGCGATGAGCTCTGACGCCACATTCAATCACATCCCAGATGTGTTCAATCGGGTTCAGATGTGGCTAGTTGGGGGGCTAGCACATCAATTGCAACTCACCACTGTGTTCCTCAAACCACTCCATCACACTCCTGGCCTTGTAACATGACACATTATCTTGTTGAAAAATGGCACTGCCATTGGGAAACATAGTCGTCATGTCTGTGTCCAACCAGTGTATGATACTTATTGGCCGTCATGGTGCCTTGCACAAGCTCCACTGGACCCATGAATGCCCACGTAAATGTTCCCCAGAACATAATTGAGCCGCCGCCAACTTGTCTCCGTCCAGCAGTACAGGTGTCAAGAAGCTGTTCCCCTGGAAAATTACGGATTCGCACCCTCCCATCAGCATGATGAAGAAGGTATCGGAATTCATCAGACCATGCAACGCTCTGCCACTACGCCAACGTCCAGTAACGATGGTCACGTGACCATTTCAGTCGTAGTTGCCGATGTCGTGGTGTTAACATTGGCACATGCATGGGTCGTCGGTTGCGTAGGCCCATCGTTAGGAATGTTCGGTGCACTGTGTGTTCAGACACACTTGTTCTCTGCCCAGCATTAAAGTCTGATGTTATTTCCGCCTGTTCTGTAATGCGGGGTGGCAGTTTCCGAAATTCTCGTGCCGAGCCTCCAGACCATCACAATCTGCCCTGGGTCAAACTCAGATAGATGGCGCGCCTTCCCTATTCTTAACACGGATAGCACGTTCACTGATACTACATTCATCGTGCGTGTGGCTGAACAACACGGGATAAGGTACGCGAGATCTTGGAAAGCCTACTTCGTTATAAGTATTCTGTTGAGTATGCTTTTGGGTTTTGTGAAGAATTTAAAAGGATACTTGCATATGTAAAGCAGGAAATAGGACTGATGCGTGCTAGGGACGATACAAATTCATATATACAAGACAATCCAAATCCTCAAAATAGTAAATTCAGCATTAGTAAACTCGCATGGGTGATGCCTCATGTGCAAGTAGGTGAACGGAAGAAACTTGCATAGCTTAAAATTGTAGACAGTGGAAAGCCACTACATATTCATTTCAGAAGTTGGGATCTGCTTGAGTATCCTTTGCTTCCTATAAGTAAAACACAAATTTGGTCTTTGAAGACGTCAACGCAACTGGATAAACCTAGGTTCGTGGTTCTTGGATTGAAACAAGTGCAGCCGAGTTTGACCACTAAAATCTCACTAACGTCGAAATGTTACTAAATGATGTTGCATACCCATACGAGAACATGAATTTAGACTTTAAGAAAACAGAACCACAGTGCAATACGACAAGTAAGCCAAATTCCAAGAATCTTACTATGAACGAGATCATCCTTCGCCGCTACTAAAACGTGAAGAATTTGTCGCTACTGCACCTTTTGCCGTTACTGACTGTTCTTAACAAAATGAAACAGTTAAGACAGGACCTGTAGATATTCGTATGGAGTTTGATTGCAGTGAAAATTTTCCTGGCTACACGTCTGATTCTTCATGCCCGTGTTGTGAAATACACCCCTCTAACCAGTGTTGTGCGTAAGCTCACATAAAACAGGATAGCACTATTTACTGCCACTCATTATCATGACGACAACCTTCCTGGACGCACAGGAATTCACAGCGAAAGACGGAGCATTTATTTTCAAAGAAATTGCCATGTGTGTTGTACGATCAGACAAGTTTATTGCTACACATTGCATCTCTATATTCTCACCAAGATGTAGGGGTAATGAACCAAGTGTTGAGTGGTTGACACATAATTACCAGGGAATACACTGGAATGTTACTGGTGTAACCTTCAGTAAACTATGTACTATTCTACACGCAAACACCGACGAAGATGACGCAATTATAAGGACGTGAGAAGACTAGATGGTTCCAGAAGAAAATATGGAACAACGTCTGCTACAATATTGAAGATTTGGGATGTACATCTCTACCAGAACTCATGACAAATAAATGATAAAACTTTGTAAAGGACATTTATTTTGTAATGCTGTATGTGCTGTTGAAAATGTATTTTTAAATGTCCAATGTTGGGTGAAATAAGAAAGAAATCAAATCAAATACAGTGTGTTTTTATTTATAATTTCCACATACACACATCCAAATGTAATAAAACTATTAAATGTTCATATGCATGAATCATATATATACATCAGTTTTGCACTTGATGTCCACAAACATCAGGCAACACTACTTAATATTTATATGCAACAAGTTCTTGTTTTAGTAGCGTATAATCCAATGACGATCTGTAAGTCACTTGAGCCACATAAACATCATTAATATACATGTCAACCAGTTTTTGCACTGTGGCCATATGATAGTCTCGTAGCACTTTATCAGCTAAAATGTCCACAAATTCTACGTAATATCCCCACCTCTTCTTGATGGTCAAGGCGCTGGACACTGCAGGCTACGCGTCGATGAGGTTCTGCCAAGTCGAATCGCCGAAGAAGACAGTTTTCACCCCGGCAATCGTACGGCAGGAGACGGTGGGCTCGTCGAGTGGAACGTGGGTCTGGGAGCAGTCTGTTCTGAACAATTCGTACACTACATCCAGTACTTCAGTCAGCACCTTCCATTCTTCATACGTTAGTATACCTTTGGCGCTGTGCCCCACTTTTTCGAGCACCACTACTGGTTCAAAATCGTGCTTCGAAGATAAACCTATTGCTCTGTGGAGTGGAGTGCCACACAAGCAGCCGCGTCACGCTTCGCTCTCGAAGTTTAGTTCATTTTGATCTGGAAAAACGAAACGCAGAACTTTCAAAAGTCGCGAAGGTGGAAAATTAGTGTTTTAGTGAGTGTGTGTGAAAGTGGATCAATAATAGCTAAACTAACACTGGCTCTGTGAACAATTATTTGGTTTGCGATTGGTTGCGGCAGTCACCGGCTTCGCCGCACAGTTCAACGCCACGCGACGTCAGCATGTTGACAGCTCAGCGGTGTCCAACAGCTGCAACGTAAGTAAAAGACGATCGCAAAACAATGGCAGTGGCTTCCTCAAGTGCAAATAAAACCAATGAAACCCCAAAGGTAGCTGAAAAATATGAAAATCTGGCCGGCTATTTAAACGAAAACTTGGGCAAAAAATTAAATGAAACGCTACTCCGTGAAATTAAAGACAAGCTTGCCAGTTGGGCGGTTGCGGTTTCTTTCATAGAAGGAAAAAATTCAGAATTTAACAAAGAATTAGAGAGGCTAAATAAAACAATTGAGGAACTTAAGTCAAATGGAAACACAACTTCTCGGCTAAGCTATGCTGCAGCGGCTAGTAAGACAACTAGCTTAACAAAAATAGAATCACACCCGCGAAAACAAGTTCTCTTTTCGTGAGCTCAAGACGTGGCGAAAATCCAAAAGTAATTGTGGAACAGATTACCAAAATAATCAAACCATCAAAAGACAAAATAAAAATTAATAAAATAAGGAGTACCAATAACTCAGTAATTATAGATGCAGAAACTAAAGAGGATGTCAAAAAATTGATGGAACACAAAGAATAAATGAGACGCTAAAATGTGAGCTTCCAAGAAAGAGGAAACCATTAGTAATCTTATATGATGTACCAACAAATTTGGAAATAAATGATCAAGTAGACAAAGTATATGAGCAAAATTTTGAAGTTAAATTATCAAAGGAGGAGTTCGAAAGCGGTCTATACCCTAAATTTAAAACAGGACCCCGTGAAGAGCCAACCGTTCATCACGTTATAGAAAGAAGTAAGCCCAGCTATGCGCAAATTATTACTAGAGCAACATAAAATATACGTGGAATTCAGTGCAATCAATTGCAAAGACTACACCGTGGTACCAACTTGTGTCAAGTGCAGAGACCTCGGACATGTGAGTAAACACTGCCAAATGGACATAGAGACTTGTAGTCATTGTGGTCAGAACAATCACAAGCGTGATCAGTGTGATAAGAAGTCGATGCCTCAAACGTGCATCCCATGCCAGAAAAGAGGTAAGTCATGCAAAAACAAAGGAAAGGATTGTCCCACGTATCAACTGCTACTTGCAACGCCTACTTAACAGAATAGATTATGGCTAGTCTACAATCCAGTTGCAGGATAGATCAAGAAATGATGGAGAATATAGCAGATCTGATATACAGAGCAGTTGAAATAGAAGTTGGAAAAGTGGGAATAAAAAATCAAAAGAAGAAAGGCAACCACCCATCTCGTAGACGAAGAAATGCTGCACGAGCCGAAACATTTAGGAAGAAGAAGGCGATGGAAATGCAGAAAATGATGGTAAGCGCCGGCGTGCAAACAGATCGGCAGCTGTTAATAGACGAGCAATTAGACGAAATTTCCTCCACCTTTGAATCGTATTATTGCCAGCGTTTTGTTAGAGGCGGTGGGCTCGGATATTCCAAAGAAAACGAATATCATCTTCGCAAACCAAATTGCATACCAGCCAAATAAAACACCCGAACTTTGTGAAAAGTCAATCGAATGCCATTACTGCAGATCCAGCGGTATTGTACGCCGATTTTGAGGATACACTTCGGCTAACTAGACTTGAAGAAGTGCATACACTTACACTTGCCCTCCGACATTTGACAAGAGTCCTCCATCCTGGCGGTAAAAACATAACGTTCCCACAACCTTCAGCAATTGACAGAATACAACTGATGGTCACTAAATTTTCCAACAGACCCATCTCAGCTCCTGACACTAGTTCACAAGATTTTCGAGAGAAGAGGAGAAATATTTTATCCTGAGGAAACATACAAGCAGTTTGTCATGACCCATGGACGCATTCTGTTAGATAAAAGACTACCTTGGCCCCAGTGCAATGTGCACACATGACACGCGTAAATTCTATGTTAAAAGTTACTCAGCTGAATAGTAAAGGAAACGCCATGGTTCTACATGAAATCAGAAAGGTGGCTGAGGAATTGAAATCAGATATTATTTGTCTACAAGAACCGTACTCCTGGCAAAGCAAAATCCCGCACATGCCTGTAACATCACGAATAATCACAGAGGGCAATAACCCAATGGCAGCAATAATCGTTTTAAATAAACAGATAACAGTTACAAAAATTACGCAGCTATGTGATGAACACACAGTATGTGCTGAGATAGGAACAGCATGGGGAAGCTTCATAATGGTAAGCATGTATTTCCAGAATAGTGACGAGATCTTCCCATACTTAGATAGAATGCAGCAGATAGATGCAGCTCTGGGAAATTATCCACTAGTTATTGCAGCGGACGTCAATGCAAAATCTGCTCTTTGGCACAGCAAGAAGACTGACAGGAGAGGGCAACTTCTAGAAGAACTGTTAAGCGAATTGGGTCTAGAGGTTAGAAACCAAGCACATAATCCTCCTACTTTCTGCAACAGTGTTGGCGCAAGAACAAATATCGACGTAACAATTACAAACATTCATGCGGGGATTTTGCTTTGGGGTTGGAGAGTGCTTGACAACATGACAACAAGTGATCACAATTTGATTGTCTATGAACTGGGCAGAATGCATACAGAAGAAAGCAGTGGCAATAGAAACATTAAAACAGCATATAACATCAAGAAAGCAGCATGGGGAAAATTAAGGAATGTGTTCATTCCACCGGATTTGCCAGAAAACCACTTCGATGTAGACAAAGCCGCAAGAGAGCTGACAACTGCAATACAAAGTGCCATGAAACGGCGATACCACTAAAAAAGATAGTAGATCCCACTGACAAAATATGGACAGAAAAACTTCAAACACTACGACTAAACATGAGAAGAGCGAGGAGAATGTATCAACAAAGCATGGTGGCAGCAGATAGAAGTTTCCTCCTTAAATACTACAGGCAGAAGAGGCAGATTTTCAAAGACGCGATGAGAGAGACAAAACAAAAATGCTGGGAAGTCTTCGTGAGGGAAAACATCATGAACAATCCATGGGGTATTCCTTACAAAATAGCTGCTGGTAAAATCAGGCCTCCCACAACACTATCCACAGTAAAAAGAACAGATGGACGATTAACCACGAATTTGAGAAAGCGGAGGAGTTATTAAAAGTTTTGCTACCTGATGACAACCCGGAAGAAGAAACAGTAGAACAAGCTACACTACGAAGGAACATGTGGCAGCCTTGCTGGAGTCAAGAGGAAGGAAATAATATTACACCCGAAGAAGTAATAACCGCGATAAACAAAATGAAAAAAGGAAAGGCTCCCGGTCCAGATGGAATTCCAGCCGAGGTCCTGCAGGAGTTAATCATAAAATTAACCCCCGTCCTATGCAGGCTCCTGAACGAATGTCTATATCAGGGTAGAGTTCCGGGAATATGGAAGAAAAGCGAGGAGGTAATTCTAAAGAAAGGAGACGACAAGGATCCTTTTTAACCGAAATCTTACCGGCCGATTTGTTTATTGAATGTGTTTGGCAAAGTTCAAGAGAAGATTCTATACAAGAAATTACAAAGCCACCGGGAGGTTCAGGGAATGAATCCTAGTCAATATGGATTTAGAACCGGGAAGTCGACAGAGGATGCCATAAATCGGTCGATGGAAATAATTTGTAGCAGTACAAAAAACTACATAGTAGGCATATTTATTGATATTTCGGGAGCCTTCGACAATTTATGGTGGTCCGCTCTGTTTGAACGGCTGATGGAGATTGCTTGTCCAAGAAGATTATTTTACACCTTCAGGGACTATTGCATATTTAGAACTGCTTCCTTGAGATGCCAGAACTTGTTCATCACGAAGATCCTTACTAAAGGATGCCCGCAAGGTTCCGTTTGCGGTCCCATATTCTGGGATATAGGGATGGAACCAGTGATTGAACTATTACAAAGAATACCTGAACTTCTAAGTCTAATAGCTTTTGCTGATGACCTTTACTACTCGTGGAAGGAGCAACAAGAGCAGAAATTTTCATAAGTTTTCATAGCACAGAAAAGAGCTATTAGGTTTCTGTGTAGGGTAAAACCAAGAACTTCTTGCAGACAACTCTTTAAGAAACTCAATATTCTTACAATGTATACTCAGTATATATATTCTCTCATGAGCTTTGTCATAGAAAATTTTAACCTGTTTACACCTAATTCACAGGTACACAGTTTCAATACAAGAAACAGAAATAACCTGCATAAAACACAAACATCTCTGTCATTAGTACAAAGAGGAGTTAATTATTCTGGGATACATCTGTTTAATAAACTAACTAATCGTATAAAACAGCTTTCAGATAATAAAGATGTATTCAAACAAAAACTTAGAGATTATCTTATTGGCAACTCCTTCTACTCCATTCAAGAATTTGAAGAAAATAATTAATTGTACTCATTATGACGTTTGCAAAACTCAGTTGCAAAAATATATGTTTATTATTATTTCTTGTATTTGTAAAATATGTATATATATATATATATATTTATATGTATATTTACTATGATATGACTCATATTATGTGTATATGTATCAACAATGACATGTTTCACAATCCCAGAGGTACTTCCTCAGCAGGGATCCATGGAACAAGATTGATAAATAAATAAATAAATAAATAAATTGAGTACAATAGTAATCTAGTACTTAACTGCCTTAGCCAATGGTGCAGTAAAGTCAAACTGAGTTTAGCACTACATAAAACAACATTTATGTTGCTCAAGGGCAAGCTGACTCGAAAACTAACTATAAGAATCGACGGTAAATCAATTCGTAGAAACCCAGTGTGCAGGTACTTAGGAATTCAATTGGATGAACGTTTAAACTTCGAAGCCCAGTTAGAGAAGTCAATAGCAACAGCAGGGGCGGTCATGAATAAAATCATTAATATTGGCCAACGAAAATTCACTGTTCCAGTCCAAACAATAAGACTCTTTAGTGGGCTACTCAGCAAGTGTGTGGGCAAAGCATCTAAGAAAAGTAAAACTAAAACAGCGAGTCAGACGTGTCCAACGAGGAATACTTTTAAGATTGACAGGAGCATACAGAACCGTGGCAACAAATTCATTAACCGTTGCCATTGGTGTATGGCTACTGGACCTTGAAGTAAGGAAACGGGGTGCCATATACTGGCTCAGAAAAGGGAAACAAGATAAGGTAGCAGAAATTGTAGGCAGCGAAGCAACATCGGAGATGCACATTCGGAAGCTTCTATTGGCGGAATGGCAACAAGAATGGAACAACAGTGAAACAGGTCGAAGAGCATATGATATGTTCCCATCCGTAGAGGAGAGGTTAAAGTTGAAGTACCTTCAACCATCTCCCGGATTGGTACACTACATTACAGGTCACGGGCCATACAATAGCTCGCTCCGAAGTCGAAATATTGTGGACTCAGACAGGTGCGAATGTGGTGAAGAGAGTACGCCGGAGCACGTGGTATGGGAGTGTGAAACAACAGCCAGTTTGAGAGAACACCAACAAGCTCAGCTGCAAGGTAGGAGAATATTTGACATACTGCGCGACGAAAGTTTGTGGCATTTGCTGGACGAGGCAGCTGATCTAGCCTCAAAATTTGGAAGGAGAAATTTATAAAAAGGAAAAATGCCGAGCGAAATCAAAGGCCACAGATAACAGAAGAGGAGAACACAATTAAACCGGATTGACTGAAGATATCCTACGACAATGAGCAACATCAATCGTCGGAGGAACTTCAGTGTGCTCCAGAGAGGCCGTCTTCTGAGCGACAACTGGGGCCGTCTTGGTATTCCAGGAGGTCAACTCTTGATGGCATGGGCGGCTGATTTTGCTGCCGGTTCCATGGGACTCTGCCTTTGGAGCTCACACAACACCAAGAAAAATGAACAATAGTGGACCGAAGTGCGGCTGTGACAATTGGTGGTGGTAATAGTAGTATTAGTAGTTGTAGTAATGGTATTAGTCGTAGAAGTAGTAATGTTAGTAGTAATATAAGGGACAATAGCAGTAGTATAGATTTTGTAGTGGTGTGGTACCCATTCTGTTTAAAAACAGTAGATGTAATAGTTATTGGAAATTGAATCAAAATTTTCTTTTATTCATTGTTTATATATATATATATATAACATATTAACATATAAACAATGAATAAAAGAAAATTTATATATATATATATATATATATATAAGATACAAATATAAGTAAATGTAAAAGAGTGGAAATAAGGGCCCAGATTAGATACTAGGTGCTGGGCTATGTTGCATATGGAAAATAATAATAATGAAAAAAAAATAAACCTATCGTCAAACGCTTTGAATTACCAGCGTTGAGCTGATTCACCGGCGAGAACAACAGTACTGGATGGGACATGTCTGAACACTGAAGCTAGCGGGTCGGCTGGGTGGTAAACAGTTCTAGTCCGTGGTGTTGGGCGTAAGCCTGATGTAACCTTCTCCACAATTAATCAGTCTGTCAACTACACGTGCTGTGGGAGAAATGGTGGTGGGGATAAGCCTTTTGTATCCTGCTCCACAATCCTTCAGTGTGTCAACGGTAATATACCTTGTCATTGTACACCAAAAGTTAGGTGAGTCACTCCCTAATTAGCATAACAACAATAGGAGCGGTCTCCTTTGAATTTGGTCACAAAAGGCCTGTGGAGCGTGGCTGTAATCCGTCAAAGCATTCGCCTTGCCTCATTTGCATAACAGTAGAGGGAGCGTGGTCTGATGATTGACAGTTATTTTGTTAGGTTTCACGCTGGTGTAATCCTCTTATTATCTTTTAGTATCAAATATTAATCTAGGACTCAGAAAGAACTTTCTAAAACTCAATGTGTGGAGCACAGCATTTTAAGGCATCGGCTTTAGGCATATCAGATGAAGGAAAATTGAAGCAATTGAAATGTGGTGTTATAGAAGGATGTAGAAAATTAAGTGGACTGATAAAGAACAAAATGAACGAGCTTTCGAAATGATGTACGAGGAAAGAAGTTTGTGGAAGTCTTACAGAAATATGAGACAGGATAGTGGGTCATACTGTGAGACATGCAGGATTGCTTAACTTATTAGTGGAGGGAACAGTCAAAGGTAAGAACTGCAGAGGAACACAGAGATTAGAATATATGAAGCAGATAATTGACGATGTGGATTGTAAGGGGTATGTTTAGATGAAAAGGGTAGCGCAAGATAGAAAGGGATGAAGGATAGCATCAAACCAGTCGAGAGAATGATGACAGCAAAAGAAAAATATTGACTGGCTTCAGCGATAATTTCCACAAACAAATCTAGCTACTCTTCTTTGCACGCCCCTCCCCCTCCAACTCCTGTATTTGATACCCAAAATATGTGTCTTAAACCAAACTACCATATTCAACCAATGGTCTGACCATAGTTTTGTTACCTAGTTGACTATCGTCTCTAGTATAGCCTCTCAATACCCTCTCCGGTAAATGCGGACCTTTTCCTACCTCCTGCCCAATGTGCTCAGCCCAGTTGAGTTTATTATCAAACGTTATGCCAAGATATTTGCACTTCAAACCATTCAACAAGAAATCCTGATCTTATAATCATTAACAAACTCTTGTTTTTAATCTGTGTACCTAATAAGCCGACTCTTCTTGAGTTTTATCTTCATTCCACGCTGACCTACCCATTTAGATATTCTATCCAAGTCCCTCTTCAACTCACGTTAGGGTTAGATAAGGGGCTAGAGTTATGTTACGCCAAACGTGAAACATTTAGGCGCACATTTGAAGGTTAATTGCTTTTTCAAAATGACACTAAATGCCTCAAATTTTTTTATGCAAAGAAATCAGCAACCTTAACTAACACCCTAAATTTTACTTTGTTCCAATCCTTAGTTTAGAACTCAATTTAATTTATTTTAATTGCCATGGAGTGCACTCTCCGATGACAATTTCCCTACAAACCCATTTCCATCCTTTCCTGTAACCACCTATTTTTACCCTTTACCAATTTCAACTTTAAATTGTTTCAACACTTTTGGTAAATTATTCATCAGTTCTCTTGGTAACTTATTGCAATCCCTGACCCCATTATCTAGGAAAGAAAATCTTCCCACACCTTTGTGCCCAAAATCGAGTGCCAGATTGTGGTCATTGTAATTTTTCCCTTCCATGCATTACATTTAATTCTTACACCAATATCTTTCCACGCATTATCACCAATATACGCCTTCTACTCTCCCATGACCTTCTTCACCCTCCTTCTGTCTTCCATTGATTCCCATTACAGCTCTTTTATCATACTTGATACTGATGTGTTCTGTGGTAATTTCCAGAAACAAATCTAGCAGCCCCTCTTTGCACCACCTCCAACTCATGTGTTTGATACCCAAAATGTGGGTCCATACTACATCATCATATTAAAACAATGGTCTGACTAAAGTTTTGTAACCCAATTTCTTTTCTTCTCTCGTACATTCTGTCATCACTATCCCCAACAAGTATTATGAAACCTTGTGTCCTGCGTAGTTGCTCTTGTTATGCTAAGATATCTACATTTCAAGTGTTCAACAAGCGAGTCTTTACCAACCTTGTAGTCATAACCAACCTTTAGTTTTTTTATCTGTGTTTCTAATCAGCTGACTCTTCTTTCCATTTATCTTCATCCCATGTTTACCAACCGAGCTAGATATCCTGTCCAGATCACCCTGCAGCTGTTCACAGTACTTTATAGTTTTGATCCAATCATTATGTAATATGCAAGCAACCTAACTTCTGATAATAAACCATCCACACAATCATTCATTACAACCTTGAATAGCAATGGTTCCAATACGCCACCCTGTGGCACTCCGATTTTTACTTCCACTTCTTTTGATACTGCATTTCCTACCCTAAATTTTTACTTTCTACTTACTTTCTTCTACCTAGCAAATTACTTTCTCATCAACTCTAATAGTTTTTATTTTATTAACCATCATTTAAGGCTCACTCTGTCAAAGGTTTTTGAAAGGTCTAGTGCAACACTGTAAATTTGGCATCCCTTGTCCATTTCATCCGAAATATCTTGCATATATCCCGCCAACTGAGATTTGCATTAATATCCTTGCTTAAAGCCAAGTTGCCGACTTGAAAACCACTTACGCTCCTCACACAAATTTCTGGTGTGGTTGCATATCAATCTCTCCACTAATTTACCTACCACTGGTGTCCAACTAATTAGCCTATAATTTTGGACTCCATTTCTCACCCCTCCTTTATATACCGCACTTTTCCAGTCTCCAGTAAGTAGCAAGTATCCAAACTCAATTTAAATAATATTTCAAAATAAGATACAAGGTCACATCCATCTATATTTAAAACATCTGTAGTAATATTATCTACACCAGCCCCTTTACGTTTTTTCAGCTTTCTTAGTTCCTTCATGATGTCCTCAGAACGAATTTCAAATTTTGGCCCTGCTCATTTCTAATTGTGTCACTTAAAATCTCTGCATTTTGCAAATCCTCCGTAACTTCTCTATCCTTATCTATAATTGTCTTAACGCTCTCCCTTCCCCTCAGTTTTCTAATACAGCCATAGAAATTTCTAGATGTATCAGTTAGTGGTTTCCCGGCACCGATTATACTCTTAATACCTCACAAACATCTCTTTAGTCACCTTCTTTGCTATTATTAATTACTTGTTTAGTTGTTTCAAATATTTTCTACTACCCTGTTGTCTATGAACTCTGTTATATTCTCTTCTTCCTAATCTCTTTAACCTCCTCGCCTCCCTATTATAGTACGTAGTTCTCTACTTCTCTGTATTTTTGGTTAATGAAAAAATAGTTCTTCTTCCCTTCTTATTATCTGGTTGAACTTTTCCCATCTTGACTCTACTGTACTTGTGCCATCCTTCCATTTGCTGAAACTTCCCTGAAATATTTCTTCAAGTTCATAATCTGTACTTATTTCCCTATTCAATTTTGGCTACTTGTTCACTAATATCAATCAGAACTACTTTGTGATCACTTATTACTTCAGTTACTTGACATCCCACAAAGTTATCATCCGGCTTTATTAAGAAGATATCCAACATGTTTTGTCCCATTGTATTCTACTCTACAACAAGTATATACCCTCCTTCCCTTATTAAGGTATTTGTAAATCTCCGTTCTATTTCTTACCCAGTTAATACCTGATAAATTTAAATCCCCACCAATAATGACCATTTTATTCACACCTATGAAATCTGAGAATTTATTTAATTTCTCATCAAGAGCCTCTTCTTCATCAGTCATTCTTCCATTGCGGTAAGTGGCCAATACCCTGATTTTTTCTTTTTTATTACCCCAGAAATCTTCCCCAAGTACATCATGGTCATGATCTATTAATACCAGTGAACTGTAATATTTTTTGCTAATCAGTATGAAAAGTCCTCCAATAACTGATGTTCTGTCTCTGCGATACACTCTGTAACCGTCGATAAAATCTCATTGTCTAGTATTTCTTCCTTGAACAAGGATTCTACAGCTATAATTACCTGTGGTTCGTATATTTCTATTAAGTTCTTTTACTTTCATCATTATACTCCTACAGTTTACCCGTAACACCATTATTACTGGCTTTGTGATATTTTCAGCATTAACCTCCTCCTTCCCATTTCCGCCCCGCGTCAGTTGTAGTTTCAATAACTTCATCGATTTCTATAGCATTTGTGATTTTACCCATCGTGGATCTAAAATCAGTTTCATCTTGATCAACTATTTCCATCCCCCACCAGCAGCCGCTAACGTTAAAAAGGCACAGTCTTGACCATATCATCACTGGAAATGGGTTCCTTTATGGCTTTAGCTAACAACTCAGAAAGTATCCCCTTGCCCTATTATTTATGTGTAGGCTGTGCCTAGTGAATCCACACCTACCATAAGTTTTCAGAGGCACCACCCCCAGGACAGAACTAATGCCTATCCCAAGTAGCACCTCCTTTTCCACATTTACACACCTCATAGCGTGGTTCAACTGGTAATAGCGACTTATGACAGACATCGGCTCAACCCTGTTATGGTTTGCCTCCTTCACCACCTTCCTCAGGCCACTCTCTATACTATAACCTGCGTCTCTATCAATACTGTTCCCCGCACCTCCCACTATCACTACTCTATCTTCCTTAGTGAAACTCCTACAAAGTGAACCTATATAGCCTATTACTTGACCGATTATCGTTCTAGGTTTGAAAAAGCTTGTGTCCTGGTAACCTGTGCCTAACTGATCCTGCAGAAGAGGGCCTACCCCCCTTCCGTGGCTACTACCTAACAGCAGAACCCTTTCCTTCCTATTCTTTCTCTGCACGTCCCTATTCCTAAAGGCCTGCTGCGTCTTACCTACTGCTACATCTACATGAGGCTCTTCCCCTCCTGACTCTGGAAGCAGGTCAAACCTATTTTTCCTCACAGTTTCTGAAATGTCTAAATTCTTTACCCTACTATCGGTATTTCTCCTACGACCTGTTATCAGCACCCAACCATCCATCTCAACCTCCCTTCAAACCACTATCTCTACTTTCTGCCTCTATAGCCTGAGTCTCCACAGGCTGAGCTTAGCATTTGTTGCAGACTTCATTAATTCTACAGAAGGTGCCTTTGTCTCTCTCGAAACTTCTGACGTCTTCAGCAATCTTATTTTTGATTTTTTTACTTATACTTTGATAAATTCAATCCACTGAGTGAACAAAACTGGCATAAAAACGACAAGCAAAACAATTACAACACAGAAGCTGGCGGCGGCAATGATAGGCATGTCAATATATTTGCTTAAGAGGCCAATTTTTCATTTGACTATTGTTTGGTAAGGATGGCAATAGTTTGATTGTGTTAATAATTAAATATCCATCGGAGATGGTGTCAAAATGAAATAAAAAGTATGAAAGACTAATAAAAGTATTTTGTATTTTTAAAATAGAAAATACTTCTGAAAAGTATTCAAATAAAGTAAAAAATGCTTTTTATACCAAGATAATCTAAATACAAAATGAATGTAGGTATTTTTTATTTTCATTTTAAATTCATAAATTAAACAAAAGAAAAATGAAACGGCTTTAGGGAATAAAAATTACAAGGAAAGGGATAATGACTCATCACTCACCAAAGTTGAAGGCAGTGACGGGAGAAGAACATATATCACGAACACAAGACTACACAATATTTCGGTTTTAAACCTTATTCATGCTAAAGAGAATGAGTCATGTGGCTCGGCCGATGTGCACGCGCCGAAGTTTCCTACATGACTGAGTGGATTATAGATAAGGCTTTGGTACTGAGATGTTATATATAAATATGTATATCGCAGAAGGTAATAGAAATAGTAATATCCTAAAAGGGTGTGGAATGTAGAAACGAAAAAAAAACTTAGGGAAATGGATATAGATAGATAAATTCTGAAAAAAAAAATTAATTAAATGAGTAGAGAATCACGAGAGATATGCATCAGTTAAAAAGGGTGTGAGACAAGGTTGTAGTCTATCCCCGTTAATATTCAACTTGTATGTAGAAGAAGCAATGAAGAAAGTCAAAGAAAAATTTCCATGTGGCATAAGTTTTCAGGGAGAAAAAATCAGTATGCTACGATTTGCTGATGACATTGTCTTGTTAGCAGAGAGGGCTGAGGATATTGAGAAGTTATTGAATGACATGAACAAAATACTGAAGGAAGATTTTGGACTGAATATAAATCAAAGTAAGACAAAAGTGATGAAATGTAGCAGAAATGATACCAATACTAGCAGATTAAATATAAAAATAGGATCAGATGCAATAGGAGAAGTGAGTAAGTTCTGGTACTTGGGAAGCAAAATTACAACAGATGGCCGAAGCAGGAATGATGTTAAAAGCAGAATAGCACTAGCAAACAGAGCCTTCATGAAAAAGAGAAACCTTTTAGTTTCAAATATTGATCTAGGAATTAGAAAGAAATTTTTAAAACTCTTTGTGTGGAGCACAGCACTTTTCGGTAGCAAAACATGGAATACCGGAAAGAAAGAAACTTGAAGCATTTGTAATGTGGTGCTACAGAAGAATGCTGAAAATTAGGTGGACAGACAAAGTAAGAAATGAACGAGTTATGGAAATGATGGGTGAAAAAAGAAGTTTATGGAAGAAGCTTTCAGGAAGAAGAGACAGGCTGGTAGGCCATATTTTGAGACATGCTGGATTGGTTAATTTGTTACTGGAGGGAACAGTGGAAGGTAAGAACTGTAGAGGAAGACAGAGATTAGAATATATGAAGCAGATAATTGAGGATGTGAGTTGTAAGGGGTATGTAGAAATGAAGAGGTTAGCACAGGATAGGAAGGGATGGAGGATTGCATCAAACCAGTCTAAAGACTGAGGACAGCAAAAAAAAAAAAAAAAAAAAAAAAAAAATGTTAATACTAATAATAATGAGTTATGCATCAGAGAAAGGAATTTTAGCGCTGATTGAGGCCGAGTGGGTGTCTGGTATGTAGGATATTTTGGTATGCAAGATCCCATCTCCTAAGTTCAGAGGCGGCGGTGGTTTCGGGGAAAACTCTGAAGGTGAAACAGTCATTGAGGCTGTTGGAATTGTGGTAGTTAGCATGTTCTGGTATTTGAAGATATAAATTGCAGATGTCTGTGGCCATTCATTCTGGGCGAAAGTTATTGTGCAGTCAGGCCTATATAGGAACTAGTCCAATGGCGGTAAGTTAGCTGGTATATGATGTGCAAGGTGGAGCATGTGGCAATGTATTTCAAATGGTGCACATATCTGTTGGTAATACAGTACCGGTACTTGAATTCTGGAATGTCCTTATCCATGGATTTTCAAATGGAAGCATTACATTCAAGGGACGACTAAAAAATAAAAACGACCAACTTACAAAAAGAAATGATATCTCAAATAATAATAATAATCTTCTAAAAATGTATGAAGTCTCGTAGTTATTTATTGACAAAAAGCTATGAGATCTTTAGCTGAGCAAAGTCTACACTCTACATTAGGGGTTACCAAAGTTTTTACGTACCACGCATCCTTTCGACAAAAGAAAAATTCCCATGCTCTCTTCCCCCTCTCCACAATTTTATTATTAATAAGATAAATGGCTACTTTCCAGTGCAAAAAAATGACATCTTAGATCAAACTCACTAAGTATGTGATGTTAGAATAAAGGTTTTCAACTCTAAGAGGTTGACAAGGAGATATAGTACTTGTGACGATGTAGAACTGGTGTATTGTCCACACGAGCAGCGAAGGTACCTCCCCCCCCCGCTCCTCCTTCCCCTTCGTGCTCTGCGCCACCCAGTTTGGGAACTTATACTCTGTAACAGCGGCGGATCCAGAATTTTGGTTTGGGGGGTGCTTGGCTTGAGTGAATTTTGGTTCAGAGGGCTTGCCTTCAGTGGATTTTGGTTTTGGGGAAGGGGGGAAGGCTTGAGTCGGCCATAGGATAGCCTTTAAAGCCTCCTCGGGCCCCGAATCCGTAGAGCTAAAAAAAAAAAAGTTTCCAAAATTACAATTTCGGGGGTGAACCCAGATACTTTTTGAGCCCCCTAGCCCCCCCCCCCCATGGATCCGCCCCTGCTCTGTAACGCGTATTCACTTCCCTTTCTTAAACAGAATTATTTTTCTCGGTGTTATGGATCGTTGATTTAAAGTAAATCTGATGATTTGGGCATTATACATACATTGTTTTAATAAACTAGACGGTAAAACTTCTGCTTCTAATTGTGTTGCTTTATCAATTTTACAAATACACAAAAACCATAATTTACACCGCACCTCTTTCGGCTATGACAAATACACTTTATTATAATACAAATTATGACATGTATATATACCGTCATCAGAAAAAAAATTATTTTAAATCTGCGGTCGATAAAACCGAAAGAAACCATTCTGTTTCGGAAAGTGAAACGAATACGCTTTGTAGGGAGTAGACTTGGCTCCGAAAAACGGGTCACACTTGACCAACCCATCAGCACACTGACCATTGGTTCGCCCCTTCTAATGTCCACTCGTCCGTGTGACAAACGGATTCCTATTCATTCTTCAGTCTCCTTTAACAATTTCACTTGGTTTTTTCACAGAATCAATGTTCAAAAATTTCGATAATAGTGAGTTGGGGGTCACAGCGTCTGGTGGATAGTGAAACGAAATTTTACAAATATTTTAGAATGACAAAATTTACATTTCACGATGTTCTGATAAAGCTCTGAAAGGGGTTGAAGAAAAAAGGACACTTTTCTGAGGTATTTCGTAACACCAAAACATGATTAGGTCGTAGAGGGCCTGAAATTTCCGAACGTCCTCTAAACTTCTCCATATCCACCAGGGCGACAGCGACAGCGCACTGTAACCGTCCAAAAGTAAATCAAACTAATCGGCGTCGGTGTCCGTGGAGTATCGGTGGGCAATGAGGTGCTGTTTAAAATAACTTCAATAGACTGAGAGCCAACGATAGGAAAACTGTCGGTGCCATGATGTGTCGGTCAAGTATGATCCTACCTTTTACGTCTTGAAGTATCCAGGTTAGATTATTGAAAGATAAGAGCATAATCTGTATTTTTTAGACCTGGTTTATCCTTCATGAATTGCTTTACACTTCCTTCATACAGCAAACCATTTAAATTAACTGTTAAAAACCACTACGAAACAGTAGGCCTACTTAATCAAATATTACGTTTCGGAAGTCTGAAATTTAACCTTCCTGGCGACTTCCTTCACTAATAATAGAATTGTCATTTATCAGTTTCCTTCGGACTGCAACTGGTCAATGATTCCTATCACTACATAACTTTGCACGTTCGCCTGTCCTCAGTCCCAACATTAAGAAATACATGATTTTTGTAAGGTGGTATCTGTTGATCACTGCAATACATAGACGGGAGGATCAGCACGAAATGAGGAAAAATAGCAAATAGCCAGTTTATTGATTATACTAAAACAAACGTAAAGCTTTTATGGTATAGGTTTTTACGAAGATCTAAAATGTAAATATGTCTTAGTATCGTATGATGTAAAAGTAGTTTGGAGACACATTGGAGAGGGATAGAAAAGTTCTCAGAGTTCCGAATGTATTAGATGGGAAATGAGGTGTTGTAAAAGGGAAGTAAAAGTAACGGGGCTTAAATTTTGGGCATGCCCTTGCTTGAGAATGGTGGATTATAATTGTGCCCACATTATCACTATCGAATACAGGATATAGAAAGGATCTAAAGATTTTTTTGCGAAAATAGTCGTACAGTAACAATTGGTAACTGACTTCAAAAAGAAGTTAAGTCAGAAGTGATTGTAAGGCCAGAAGTGGTTGAAGGGAGTGATCTTGGGTGCCGGCAGGATTGCTTTAAGGGGGGGGGGTGCATCTTCTCAGGCTATCTTACTAACCAAAAGAACCGGGCCCCGCCTAAGACGGCTGCTGGATACACAGATTAAAGTAAACAACGAACTGGTGCCCTGGTCCAAAACAGTGCGTTACCTAGGTGTCACACTGGACACGAGACTGACCTGGAGACCGCACATCGAAGACCTCCGAAAACGTGACGGATATACTGCACCCTAGTCAGGCCAATTCTCGAATATGCCTGTCCGGTGTGGGGATACGCCGCCCCGACGAATCTACACCGTCTGCAGACTGTTCAAAACCGTGCTCTGAGAAGAGCGCTGCACGTCGATGGCAGATTCCCAACTATAGCCATCCACGACGCCACCGGACTCCCGACACTTCAGGAAAGATTCCGGGCTCTAGCAAAAAATTTTACAAATCGGCCCAGCAATCCCCAAACCCGTTAATCAACGTATTGGGTAGCTACCCAACCAGTTTGGGATCACATGCTGGACCCCTGAAACTTTTACAGTAAACGGGATCTTCTGATCCCCTGAAGCCTGTGCTAAAAACGCCAACCTGAAGACAAACCTACAGTAAGGATATGACCCATCACCCGACACTAGGAGGAAATGTCCACCATCAAACCCTCCACAATACTCTGCCTAAAACAAGGCAGTAAATGGCGTGGGTGCTGAGCCGGAGTCAGTTCGCTCAGTGCTCCTGTACTGTATGAACTGTTTAATAAAGCTTCGTTGCGTTAAAGTAAGTGTGTTCATCAATGACCCCGCTACGCCCAAGAACCCTGATCGTGGTTTACTACGTGACATTATTCTGGCGGAGAAACAGGGTTGATCCTCGTGGCTGCTACAATCTACGAAAATACCGTGGCCCCAATCAGACCACGACAGAGCTGTCGCTTACGAGGTGAGAAGCCAGAGTAAGAGCCATATTCGACTGACTGGAGGCTATCCAAGGAGGAAAAAGAAGTAAGGACGACCATGACGCCGACCACCTGCCAGCACATTCGTCATCCAGCAGTATTTTCAGGTGACGACGGCCAAGATCCGGAAAACTGGCTGAAAGGCTACAAACGTATCGCTAAATTCAACAACTGGGACGATACAGTGTGCCTGGCAAATGCATTTTTCTACCTCGAAGGAACTGCCAAACAATGGTAGGAAAACAACGAAGAGAAACTGACTAACTGGCCAGCATTCCAGGAAGAAGATAAAGTAGCACACCTTATGAAAGACGTCGCCAAGGACATGTACCAAGCGTTGCTTTTGAAGGAAATTTCCACAATAAAAGACTTTATTAAGTGTTGCCAATACATTGAGACGATGTACCAGAAAAGGATAGGACGAAAGAAGTTTGAAAGATTACCAAACGTCGTGTCAATGGCCACAGTGGAAGAGGACACAGGTATTAGATACATTGTTCGAAAAGTAGTGAGAGAGGAAGTTGAAAGGGCGATGGGAGTGTATATCGGACCAAAAACTGAGACTCTTGAGGAAATAATAAGGGAGGAAGTGGAACAAACGCTGGCGCAGCCCCAGCAAAAACTGTTAAATAGCCGAGGACAAAGAGAATTTACGCCACTACGACGCAACGCGAGGATCCTGTAAACATTCCCAGGAAAACCGACGTCTGGAGAACGCGGGACAACAAGCTGGTATGTTTTCACTGTGGGTGACCGGGACATATAGTGTGCTACTGCTGATAGTGACGGCAGATATGCAATGATGCCCGCGAAAGGGGATTCGAAGCACGTTTGAGCGGCCGAAGACACCAGGTCGACATTGAAGACGTAACTTCCGGACGACATAGATCACCGTCGCCGCAGGCTGGTTGCTTGAAAGGGCGCTCAACGACACGCCGATCAACGTTTCCGTTACCCTTCCGACGCTCCAGCCAGTCACCTAGCCGCCGCAACCTGGAAAACTAAAAGGTGGGACCTTCCTTGGAGGGCATCTTTTTCGGTAATTTCGGAGAAGTACCACGCCGTTTGCGGAAGACTATGTTCGTCCACAACAAAAACGTTTTGCTTAGGCTGGCTAATGGGAACCATGTACAGCCTACAGGTAGATGCACTATTCATGTCTCTATAAATGGCCACGAGCAGCCTTTCGAGTTCGTTGTGTTACAAGAATGCAGCCATGACGCCATTCTTGGTTGGGACTTTCTGAAGGCCTCGCAAGCAATCATAGACTGTGGTCGCTCGAAGATTTTGCTAGACGATGTGAGAGTTGAGGAGGGGGGGGGAGGGACAGTCCTTCCGGTGCCAGGAAAGTTTGTGTGCTGGATGACGTCGTAATTCCTGCCACCAGTACTTCAAAGGTAATTGTCATGTGTCATGTATTCGTTACTGATTAACGGGATCGTCGCCTGACTCGAAGTACCGAATCGTTACTCACAAATTCATTTCGTTACTCGCATGTTTCGTTATTCGCATTTGTCGTATAGATACGAACACGTTCCAGCTCCTGCAGGTAACTAATTTTGCCAGCGTAAAGACTAATTTTGTACTTTTTATTTTGTTTAACATTAAAATTTGTATGGATAATTTGAGACAGTTACTGTTTTTTCATTGATAGTTCATTAGCGAGTTTGTTTATTTTAAGAATTGATACCTTCTATTTTATTTTATTGTGTACTTCACAATATAAAAGAGTTTTCTAATAGTTTTTGATATACATATCTGTACTTGTTATGTTCTAATAACATTTAATAAAATTGCAGTGGAGCGCACGCTCCGGTGACAATTTCCCTACACACCCATCTTCCCCCCTTTGCTGCATCCACCTACATTTGCCATCTACAAATTTTAACTTTAAATTCTTTCAACGTTTTTGGTAAATTATTCATAATTTCTCTTGGTAACTTATTCCAGTCCCTGAAACCCTTACCTAAAAAGAGAATCTTTCTAAATCCTTGAGCCTGCAATCGAGTGCAAGATTGTGGTCATGGTCATCTTTTACCTTCCAAGCATTACTTTTAATTCTTACACCAATCTGTTTCCATACCTCACCATCAATATACGTCCGATGACACTCTTCACCCTCCTCCTGTCTTCCAGTGAATCCTATTCCAGCTCTTTTATCATATCTGTTACTGATTGCATTCTGTGATAATTCCCATAAACAAATCTAGCAACCCTTTTTTGCAGTTCCAGAATTCCATAAACAAAGAATAAGTTACAATGACTTTATTTCTTTTGCTTGGTGTTAGTTATTGTATTATTACCGCAGGATCCATGTGATCAATCATCAATGCGATTCTGGCTTTGATGTTTACTGTTTGTTGAAACCGCGAAGCAACAACAATTAATCTAATCGCATGTTTGTCCTGAACCTTTGTCATTGATTTAAAAGTTTTGAATATTGATAGTTTTAAAATGAAACAATTAACGCGGGAGTCAATAGTATTTTGCCTGCTGCCCAATTTGATAGTATGTCCACATTTATTTTAACAAACCTATCGCAAAAAGATGAACAATTTTAAAAAAATTATATGAAAACCGTAAAGGAAGACAGTGGTGAAACCTCGTATTTAAAAACGAAATAATTTGATGAGATTATAATATTTGTTAAATACATGGCCTATTATCACACCATGCTTCTATGTAGGGTTTTGAGCAGGCTATTTTAAAAAATAATCGTCATTAGTTATCCTCACTGTCAGGTCTTTTTTCTTTTTGTACGCAAACAGGTGTTTGTTTTAAAATTGGATTATTCTTTCCTATATAATATTCATTACAGTAAATAAAGTATACATTCAGAGGTTTTCCGTAAGACCCATGTGCTAATTACTTGACTTTAAGTTTTATCCGAATGTACAACTTAGCTAAACTTATTTTATTAAATAAACAATTTACTTTAACTTTACCATGTACGAAAGAAGTCGTCCCGTATGCGATACGATGCGATGCAATGCTTCATGCTAGTGTTCGATTGTACCGAAAGTAACGAGTGTATCGAAAGTTACGAGTAACGAAACGATACAATAGTAACGAAGTTAACCCGTAGACGGCGCGACTCGGTACAATGCTTCATGCTATTGCTCGATTGTACCGAAAGTAACGAGTAACGATTCGAAAGTAACGGGTATTAATTGGTTCAGTAACGAATACATACGGGTACAGAATTTCTCGTTACTTTGACAGCTCTAGTCATACGCCACGCCCTACTATGGACCTCCTAGTGGAATGTAATAGGAATTTACCACTGGAGAAAGATTTGATCATCCCGGCCTCCGCTGTCTCATTGGAGAACAGAATTGGTGTACTGTGGGTAGTCAACTGCTGCAAGGTGCCACATATTATCCCAAGGCGCCAGTGTTGAGCATATGCAGAGACGTTAATTGAAGGGCAGCTGAATGTCATGGGAACCTTTCGCGAAGAACCCACAAGTGTGATTATAACGGAAGCAACGAGACAAAACATTCAGTCCCGACTCTCGCAAGATCTGACCAAGGAACAACAGGCGAAGCTACTTGCAGTCCTTCAGGAATTCTATGAATGTTTCAGTCCACAGATGAAGAGCAAGTCGACCCCATTGAAGGTACAACATCGAATTGATACTGGCGACCATCGACCAATCAGCCATAAAGCGTATCGAGTTTCTGCAGCGGAGCGCCGAATAATTCAGCAAGAAGTAGAAAAGATGCTGAAGGACGACATCATTCAGCCGTCTCAGAGCCCATGGTCATGGCCGGTAGTGCTCGTAAGAAAGAAGGATGGCCACTGGCGGTTCTGCATCGATTACCGAAAACTCAATAAGGTGACTAAAAAAGATGTTTACCCTCTTCCGAGAATTGACTGTCTGAAGGGAGCTAAGTTTTTCTCGACTATGGACCTGTACTATAGATAGAAGTAGACAAAAGCGATCGAGAGAAAACTATATTTACTACCCCCGATGGCCTGTATGAATTCAATGTAATGCCATTTGGTTTGTGTAATGCGGCAGCAACATTCGAGCGTGTGATGGGTAATCTTTTACGTCATCTGAAGTGGACAATGTGTGTCTGTTATTTAGACGGTGTTTTAGTGTTCTCCGAAACCTTCGATTAACACGTGAAAAGACTGAGAGCTGTTCTTAGGTGCCTGAAACAAAGTGGCTTACTACTTAACCCAAGAAAGTATCTTTTCGGAGCTAGAAAAATAAAAATACTTGGGCATCTTGTGTCAAGCGAGGGTGTGCGGTTAGATCCAGATAAGGTGAGGTCTATAACGGAATTTCCTGTCCCTAAGAATACCAGCGAGGTACGCAGCTTTCTTGGCCTATGTTTTATAAAAGACTTTTGTATTAAAGCCAGGCCGCTCCAAGAATTGCTAAAAAGTGGTGCTAAATTTTTCTGGGGTAGATCTCAACAAGATTCTTTCAACATTTTGCAAAAGGCTCTGACGACTAACCCTGTGCTTTACCTGTATGATGAGAAAGCGCCTACTGGGCTGTATACAGACGCTAGTAGTTATGGAATTGGCGCTGTCTTAGTACAGATTCTGGATGGGAAGGTAATAGCTTATGCCTCCAGTACACTCAACAAAGCCGAAAGAAACTACTCAACCACAGAACGTGAATGTCTTGCTGTCATATGGGCTGTCTGCAAACTCCAACCATATCTCTTTGGACGACCATTTACAGTTGTAACAGATCAACATTCACTTTGCTGGTTAACAGGCCTTTAGGACCCATCAGGACGACTTTCCAGGTGGGCGTTATGTCTTCAAGAATACGAAATTAGTATAGTCTACAAAAGTGGAAGGAAGCACCGGGATGCCGACTGTCTCTCGAGAAATCCAGTAGAGGAACAATAAGAGAATGAAGAGTGTAATGACTATATCGCTACCTTTTACGAGCTCTCTGGGGAACAAAAGAGGGACGCAAAATTGTTGCAAATTAAGGTTGCCTTAGATCGCTCAGAGGATGTGAATGGAGAATGATAAATGAGGTGCTTTACAAGAAAAACTTTGACTCCTTTGGAAAGAGATGGCTTCTAGTGATTCCCACGCTTAGAAATTCTTCAACATTTCCACGACGCGCCTACAGTGGGCAATTTAGGCTTTATTAAGACTTATGACAGAATCCGGAAGAGATTTTTCTGGGCAGAATTATTTAGAAGTGTTCGTAACTATGTTACGCAGTGTCGAGAATGCCAGAGAAGGAAGACAGTTCCTCAGAAACCACCTGGACGACTTATACCAATTCCGCCTGCAGAAACGCCTTACCAGCGTGTCGGGATTGACTTAATCGGGCGATTCCCGACTTCTAGTAGTGGTAATAAGTGGATTATTGTTTGTACAGATTATCTGTCTCGGTACGCCATTACAAATCCTCTGAAAACAGCTGAAGCATCTCAGATTGCGAAATTCATCGAGGAGGACATTTTATTAAAACATGGGGCCCCAAGTTCAGTGATTACGGATCAAGGAAAAGTCTTTCAGTCGAGAATTGTGACCGAGATCAACCGTCGATGTAACATAAAACATCAAATCATGACTGCTTACCACTCTCAAACTAATGGACCTTCAGAACGTTTCAACAAAACACTGGCTGACATGCTCTCCATGTACGTGAGTGTCGTGCAAACCAACTGGGATGAGTAACTGCCTTTTGTGACTTTTGCCTACAATACTGCCAAATAAGACACAACCGGATTTACGCCATTCTTCCTGGTGCACGGACGTGAAGCAACAACGACCATGAATATTGTGTTCCCGTTCCATCCTGACGACGTGGACGACGATTATATCGACAAATTAGTAACAAGAGCTTAGAAATATCGGCAGTTAGCTCAGCTTCACACACTGCAGGCTCAAGAGAATGACCGCCGAAGCAATGATGGGAGTCACCGTTCTGTTTCATACACCCCGTCTGGATATTTACTCCCGTCCATAAGGTTGGCTTGTCCGAGAAGCTCCTCAGACGTTATTTTGGACCATACAGGATCGTACGAAGGTTGTCTGATGTCTATCCACACTCAAAACGACGAAAGGTGAGAGACACAGTTCACGTGCTGCGACTGAAGCCTTATATGGACCCATCGAACCAGAATAAACCAGAAGACCAAGCATTCTTCAATAAACCAAAGGGCCCCAAAAGCTGTGGGTCTCGTCCGGGCTCGAAGATGTAAACGACTAGGACCGTCACCGCCCATCAGGAACCAAGGCACGCGGGTCCTATGACTCGCTCTATGACCAGGGCAATGTTACATCAGGACGCTGTTCCTTTAAGGAGGGGGCAATGTCGCACATCAAGAGGATCAGGCCATGAAGAATGAAAGACTGTGGCAGTGTAGTGGTTACGTTAAGAGTCTGTGGGACTAACGGTCGTGGGTTCGAATCCAACAAGTCCCGTAAAATTTTAATTTAAGGCAGTTTATGGTTTCTCCTTGCCTTAAATATCAAAAGTTTCATGAAGCTGCACAGCCTCATGCGATAAGTATGTGGCATTGTGAAGCGATGATTTCTTCGAAAATTATTTTGAAAAGATTATGGATAGAAGGGGACTGAGCGTGCATGAATCTTTGACTACAGAATATCACAAGACAATTGAAGAAAATCCTGTGAAACATCGATCAGTTGTATCTACAATTTTATTTTGCGGACAGCATGATCTTTCACTTCGCGAAAAAGTCGATGAGGGTTCTGTTTTGCAGATGTGCTATGTTTTCGAATTTATTCTGGGGACTAGATTTTAAAAAATCATTTAGAATATGAAGCAAAAAAGTTTTTTACTTATCATATCAGATTCAAAATGAAGTGATACAGATTTCTTGTGATGTTCCTGAAAAGCAAAGTAATTGAGGAAGTGAAGCATGCTTCGGATTTTTCGGTGTTCGCTGATAAGGCTGTGAATATTAGTGGTACAGAGCATTTGTAGAGTGGTGTTCGCTATCTACGTTGTGATAAAGATAGTAAAAACCTAATAATTCGTGAAGATTTGCTGGGATATATGACGCTACAAGAGTTGGCACCAAAACCATTTCGGAAACTATTATTCACTTTCTAGAAGGTAGTAATTTTGATGTTAATAAACTTGTTGGTCGAGGATACGTCAGCTGTGTTGCAATGGTTAGTCAAGTAGGTGGTGTACGCAAAATTAAGTATCCTAGAGCTCTATTTTTTTTTTTAAATCTTGTCATCAGTGTATCCTAGAGCTCTATTTTTTTTTAAAATCTTGTCATCAGTGACCTGAACGATGTCAGTTAAGTGAGAAATGCTGCTGGGACGACAAAGGACATCATAATTTATTTAGAGAGTGTATACTGCGGCTAAATAAAATTCCAGAATACCTCTCTTCTGTGAACAGAAAAGTATAAGAGTATAAGAAAATTTTCTACAAACTTTATTATTATTGTACGAGTTTCAGAAGAGCTTTCACACTAGGCACCAAAATCGATAGCGAAAACTAAAGCATATCAGCTCCACACTACTGCGACAAGTCAAACATAAATTGTGACATTATTAGTGATTGCCGCCTGTTCCACCAAACATGAGCTCGTGTGCAACAAATTACAACAAGTGAATGTGATTATAAAAACAATACACGATCACATAAATAAATTATCACCGTTATAATGCCATGACGGAGTTCGTCGTTATTTTTGAGAAAGCTCGAAAAAATAGCGAAGAAGTAAATATTGAATTTAAACGTCAACATATAGTAACAAGACAGGCCTGCTGATCAAATCAACTATCTGAAAATACAGAAGAATTGTTCACAATATCTATCCTCATCCCATATTTAGACTCCATTATTTCTTTTCTTAGAATTTTCTTCTGCACATAAAAAAAATAATTCATTTTCTACGTATGAGATACCCCTCGTCGAGGTAGAGGTCATTAGAGGGGGGAAAGGACAAGGAACTGTAAGGAATTTATCCATTGCCTTTTGAAGGAAGCATCCCGGCATTCGCCTGGAGTCATTTGGAGAAATCTTAGAAAACCCAAATCCGGATGCCCAGACGGGGATTCGAACCACCATCCTCCCGAATTAGAGGTCAAAGTGTTAACCGCTCACCAACCACGCTCGATCCGTGGTACGAGATGTTCAAAACAGGTGAAATGAGTGATGCGGCCTTAAATGAATCCCTTATTGAATACGCAGATTTAATTGCTGGGGCCACCCCGTTTCAAATAGCACAGCGGTATGCAAGGCAATCAAAATTAGCCTCACTGTTCCAACTACGTAGCATTGAACGATCATTTAGTAGTACGTAGGAGGACACTGATTTTATTGATAAGGTGTTGGACATATAAGGACAACCTAGATGCCTTAAGCTATTATTCAAACTGAAAATTAAATAACAAAATTTTTATTTCTTAATATTTTTCTGTGTATTTCCTTTCATGGCAGTGGGATGCAAGTGCACCCCCTTGCATTCCCCTCCCGGCGCCCATGGGAGTGATGCACGATGTTTATAATATTGGTTTTCCAATTAGGGTTCAATATGTGGCACGGAGTAGAGGAGCATGTTCATATATTCCATAATTCATAAGAGAGTTTTTATTTTAAACCCAGTGTCACAGACTGTGACGCCTGTTATCGGTGAGCTCGAGGGCCCACTCGTAAATGCAGTATAATTATTTAATTTTTATTTCCTTGATTAATATTAATTACAGTAGTCGTCAATTCAATTTGGTTATACTGTGTGAGCGGTTTCGAGACCGTAATAGATCTGGCAGTTATTGCGAAATGGTTAGTTGAATGGATTATTGCAACGAATTGATTAATGGATCATAGCTGATTTTCTTAAGACACATAGGAAGTTCAATCATAAAAGTTAGTACTTTGCTTCGATGAATTCAGACGTAAAGATGCTACATGATGTACCCGTGTGATGTAGCCGCCACAAAAGACTAGGTTCGGCATAGTGTTTTGTTGTGACCCATGTAGCTGGAGTAGGGGGAAGTCACCTTCAGGTGCGTAACCTTGGACTATAGCCGGCAAAAGAGGGCCAACTGGAGGCAGGAATTGGGCAAACGAGGAGCCAGAAATCGTTTAGCTTCGAGGAACGAAATGCCTAGACGAGAGCCGCCAGCGGTGGGTGGGTGGGTGGGGGGGGGGGGGGGCGAACATGTGCTCGATCAAATCGATTCCCGCGTAGCTTTAGAAAATTGTTATAGTGTATTTAATATGTTGACAAATCTTGGTAGTTGACGCCTTGGAGGGGAAGTCAAGCTGGGACATCTCGTTCGGCGGAGAGATATTCGTTTCCTGAACGACGCCGACATACCGTCACCAGCTGGGAGAAGGTGACGTACTGTCTGGACGACACCGCGCTGCTTCTACGAAAACCCAACTACTATAAATTCAAACTGAAAGAGTTTCTGCTTCAGAACCCATTTTACTCTGTGAAAGAATTTTCTTCTTGGAATTTGGTAACTAAGACTAACTGATAAAATAGAATATATGGTGTATGGAAGGGTAAGGTGACAAAGTTGTCCACAATTACTAAAATGATATATGGTTTTTCTTTCTATTGAAACTTTTGACAAATGAAGTAATTACACTGTTTACAATATTCACTCATATATAGTAACTAACATGGGATAGCATGCACTCAAAAAATGCTGTGAAAAATTATCATACTAATAGGTTTTTAAGTAATTGACTACTTACGAGTTGTTGGTAATATAATTGATATTGTTAATAAGTGTGTGTACTGTTTCTCATAAGTAGTAACTAACATGATATAATATGTAGTTGTAGATTACAGTGAAACTTATTATAGTAACTGGTTGATAAGAAATTAACTGGTTGATAAGAAATTAACTGGTTATTAGATATTGGTAACAAATGTACAGTATACACTGTTCCACATAATAAGTAGTAATTGACTCGGGATTGTATTTGTAGATTACAGTGGATACTGATTATACTAATAGATTGTAGCTAATTTGTTGTAATAATATTATCAATTATATAGTATTATAATTTACATTGTTAGTAAGTGTATGTACTGTTCCACATCCCCGAGATTATTCTCACATGGGATCAAAGTGAACATATATATCTATTTACCTGTACGTGGGATGGCTGAGAGCCAAGCAGCCGCATTAGGGGGCATCCACAAATTACGTGAGGTGTTTTTCCGGATTTCTGGACCCCCCCCTCCCCCTGGTGAGATTTCGTGAGATCTGGCCGGCCCCCCCCCTCTGGTGAGATCAGGTCCGTGAGTTCCCCCCCTAGAAATCGCACTCGAAACTTTTGTAGACCTTTTTTTTTTTTAGGTCACACCCTAACTTTTTCACGAAATACCCTCCTAAAATCGACTTAGGCGCAAATTGTAGACCTTTTTTTTGGCTCTACTATCCTCAAATTTTTCGCAAAATCTCACGTGAGATTTCCGTAGACCCCTCCCCCCTGGTGAGATTTGGTGAGATTTCGCCGGACCCCCCCCTATTTCACCTCACGTAATTTATGGACGCCCCCTTACGGTGCAGTCACGGCCGCTGGCGGACCTAGCGGTAAACGCGCCGACTACATGTTGGCTACAAATGCCAGCCATCCTGATTTCGGAAACGATGAACTGTAAATTCTTATTGTGTTTAATAAACCGAACTGATATTAATCAATGAAGCAATGTTTTCAATTTTTTGGAAAATAAAGGAATGGAAATAAATCCAATAGAGATTCACGTCTTGTCTTGTCATTTATCGCAGTCCTTTGTCTTACGTGAAAGATCCACACCTAATCTTATTTTATTAATTAATTTAGCATGCTTATTAAAGGTGTATTTGTAAGAGGTACCACTGTGGAACATTTCAATAGGTAATGGAGTAAGAGATAGGAATAAGTTTGTCGAGGGAAAAGCAAAAGGTATTCAGTGAAAAAAATTTAAAGTTTCTAATAACATTTAAGAATAAGTTCCATTACGATTAACAATAAAAATTATCCATCCGGATATTAACAGCGACTTAGGAAAAAATTATGCTGCGGTTGTTAACTATTGGAAGAATGGAGACTGAATGATCGATTTCAAAACGTATAATATAGTATCACTTAAATATATAGTTGTTGTATACGAGGGTCGTCCACAAAGTAAGTTCCGTTTCTATTTCTATCCGCGGCAGCGCTACGATCGCAGTTCCGAACTTCCGAGCATGTGCGGCAGTTACTCTGACTCAAGCAGAAGACATGTACGCCATTTTCAGATCGCTGATGCCGACGTGTGCTTTGTAGTTCTTCTTTATAATGTCAGCCGTAATTGAAAATGCCGCCGCGTGTGAAATCAGATCTGTGATTCGTTTTTTAAATGCAAAGAAAGCTAAACCAAAGGAAATACATTGGCAAATCTCCGAGGTTTACGGACAAAATGCTATGAGTGATTCAATGGTTAGAAGATGGGTCAGACTGTTCAATGAAGGACGTGATCAAGTGCACGATGAAGAATGAAGTGGACGCCTGTCTGTGGTTACTGATGAACTGGTTCACACAATTGAAGAGAAGATTAAGCACAACCGTAAGTTTACACTTAGTGCCCTTGCTATGGAAGTTCCGCAGTAATTCATGAAATTGTTACAGAAAAACTGAAATTTCGAAAACTTTGCTCACGTTGGGGATCCAAAATTCTTACTGAACAACACAAAAAACAACGGATGCGCAGTGCACTTCAGTTTTTGACACGCTACAATGAAGAAGACGATGGTTTTCTTTCTCGGATAGTCACGGGGAATGAAACTTGGGTATCGTACGACACCCCTGAAACAAACGCAGAAGGGCATTCTGGTAGTTGGGAGCTCTAATGTTAGGCGGTTATTAGAGCCCCTCCGGGAAATGGCGGATTACTCGGGGAAGAAATCCAACGTCCATTCAGTGTGTATTCCGGGTGGCCTGATCCGAGATGTGGAACAGGCCATCCCAGATGCCATAGAAGGGACGGGGTGTAGCCAACTACAGATTGTGGCACATGTCGGCATCAATGATGCTTGTCGCCTTGGGTCCGACGTTATCCTCTCTTCCTTCCGGCGGCTGGCTGAAAGGTTGAACTCTGTGGCCAGTGGCCACAAGATATCGGCAGAGCTAACCATATGTAACATCGTAGACAGAGTTGATTGTGGACCTCTGGTTCAGAGCCGTATTGAGGGGCTGAACCAGAGACTACGACATATCTGTGATGACATTGGCTGCAGATTTCTCGATCTTCGCCATAGGGTCGAGTCTTGTAGGGTTCCCCTTAATAGGTCAGGTGTGCACTACACGCGTGAATCGGCTACACGGGTGGCAGGGGCCGTGTGAAATGCAGTGGGTGGTTTTTTAGGATGAAACACGAAATACAGTTACGGGCAACCCAATCAGATGCAATACCGGAATGTAGGAGCAACTTAAAAGAATCTCGACAGTTAAAAGTTCTCGTAATTAACTGTAGAAGCGTTTGTAACAAACAACCGGAACTTGAAGGCGTTATTTGTAGTACAGAAGCGAATATCATTATCGGTACAGAAAGTTGGTTGAAACCAGAAATAAGTTCCAACGAAACTTTTAAAGATAGCATGAATGTTTTTTGTAAGGACAGATTACATTCTCATGGAGGTGGGGTATTTATAGCTGTGAGTAAATTTCTCCAATGTAATGAAATAGACGTCGATACGACCTGTGAAATCATATGGATTAAACTCAACGTTGCTGGGTCAAAACTCATCATAGGCGCCTTCTACCGTCCACCCAATTCCGACAAAGCTATCGTCGAGGAGTTAAGAAATAATGTAAATAGTATAGCTAGCCGTTTTAAGGATCATGCTATGATTCTACGAGGCGACTTCAATCTGCGTTATATTGACTGGCGTAATTACGTTCACATTACTGGTAGCAGGGATAAGGCAGCTTCTGAAGTAATTCTCGAGTTGTTGTCAGATAATCATCTCGAGCAGCTAGTTAATGAACCTACGCAGTGTCATAACGGTAGCGAAAACATTTTAGACTTGCTGGTTACCAACATGCCAGATTTATTCACCGACATTTCAACGACCACAGGAATAAGCGATCACAAAGCGGTAATTGCGACTATCAAATTAATGACCAAGCGAAATAGGAAAAAAGGACGGATTGTATACAGATTCAGTAAGGCCTCAAAGAAGTGTTTTAGAACCTACCTGAGGAATAATAACCATAACTTCAAGTCAACAAAGGACACCGTTGAAGAGATGTGGCATAGATTTATACGAATAGTCAGGGAAGGTATGGATATACATACAATGAAGAGGACAATAAATTGGGAGGATGATCCACCCTGGTACACATGCGAAGTCAAAAGATTACTCAAAAAACAAAGATAAATACACGCACGCTCAAGAAGGAAGGGGTGTCGCAGCGATTTAGAAACCTTAGCTGATTTAAGAGGACATGTGAAGAATGTAATGCGCGAGGCATTTAACCATTTTCACTCCTACTCTCTCTCTAAGAGTCTCACAGAAAACCCAAAGAAATTTTGGTCGTATGTACGAAAAATTAATTGTACCAGCAGCAATATTCCAGCACTAATTCGTGAAGGTTCCGAGGATAATGAAAGCCGCGATAAAGCTAATGTTCTAAAATCTAAATACTGTATTCAAAAATTGATTTATAAATGAACATAAGGATAGTATTCCCGTGTTCCCACGACGTGGCGGGTCGGTGATGGAATCATTACGAATAGATACTGCAGGTATCATTAAGCAATTAGAGCTCCTGAAGTGGGCGAAAGCACCGGGCCCGGATCGAATTCCAATAAGAGTATTTTCAGAGCTTGCTGCGGAAATCGGGCCATTTCTGTCAGATATATTCAGTAAATCATTAGAAGAGCGAAAAGTACCTTCAGACTGGAAAATCGCGCAAGTAACTCCGATTTTCAAAAAAAGGTGATCGAAGTGATGATGGAAGCTATCGTCACATATAACATCTGATTGTAGTAGAGTTATGGAGCATATTATATGCTCGAACATTATGAATTTTCTAGATGATAATAATTGGCTTACAATAAATCAACACGGATTTCGGGAGAAAAGATCATGTGAATTACAGCTGGCCCTATTTACATATGTCTTAATGAAAGTTATTGATGCAGGTTCACAAGTAGATGCAATTTTTTTAGATTTCCAGAGAGCCTTTGACTTTGTGCCACACAACCGCCTTTTAGCGAAGCTTCGAGCGTACGGTATATCGGATCAGCTTTGTGAATGGATAAAGGATTTTCTAACTGGTAGGTCGCAGTATGTTGTCGTTGAAGGAGAAAGTTCTTCTAATCTAGATGTTTCATCGGGTGTACCTCAAGGAAGTGTAATAGGACCACTTCTTTTCTTAATTTTTATAAACGATCTCGGAGACAAAGTGAAAAGCCTTTTTTGATTGTTTGCTGATGATGCGGTTATTTATAGGGAAGTAAGAAATTGGGCTGATTGCTTAGAAATTCAGCGCGATCTGGATGTTATTTTGGCTTGGTGCGCTGAGTGGCAACTTACTCTAAATTGTAAAAAGTGCAAGACAATGATCATAACTAACAAAAAGAATCTAATTGTTCAGAAATAGTAGTTAAACAGTTCAGTTATTGATATGTCGATTCTATGAAATACTTGGGAGTAACAGTACAAAGGAACTTGAAATGGGACATACACATTAATTCGTTAGTAGGTAGAGCAAATTATAGGCTGCGATCTTGAAAAATTGTAATGAACAAACAAAGGAGATAGCGTACAAATCTCTTGTGCGTCCACACATTTGGATTATTGTTGTGCCATTTGGGACCCGTTTCGTAAGGAGTTGATCGAAAGTATAGAGAAAGTACAGAGAAGAGCCGCTCTATTCGTAACCGCTTGCTACAGTCCTTATGATAGCGTCACAGAACTGATTCAGTAGACTAGGCTGGGAGTCTCTGGTAGATAGACGACACACGTTTCGTTTAAACTTATTGGTAAACATACGTACTCCCACTTTCACTTTTGAGTGTAGTGAAATACTTCTTCCACCAACCGATTTGAGTCGGAAGCACAGGAAAGATAAAATTAGAGAAATAAGGTGCCGGACTGATTCTTAAATGAATTCTTTTTTCCCTCGTACTATTAGGAATTGGAATGCACAGCAAATAGATTAGCTTTGGTGTTTAGCACCTCCTGTCACCCACAATTTTGTGAATTGTAGAGTATATATGTACATGTAGATGTAGCAAACGGCAATCAATGGATTGGAGGCACACTTCATCCCCATCAAAAGTTAAGCCTACGCAAATCTTGACACCTCGAAAAGTCATGTGCACCGTTTTTTTGGACAGAAAAGGCATTTTGCTGATTGATTTCTTACAAGGAGGCCATACAATTGTTACTGGAAGACCATTAAGAAATTGCGCCGCGCAATAAAGAACAAGCACCGAGGATTACTGCCAAAAGGTGTTTTTTTCCACGATAATGCCCGACCTCACACGGCGAATGTGACCAAACAACTCTTACGGGAATTTCACTGGGACGTGTTTGATGATTCTCCGTACAGCCCGGACATCGCTCCTAGCGACATTAATCTCTTCCTACACCTAAAATCTGTCCTTGATGGTCAACGCTTCAGTGATGATGACGAGCTGAAAGAACATGTTACCACATGGTTGAATACACAGGCGGCAACCTTCTATGAAGAAGGCATACAAAAACTAGTGTCACGCTATGACAAGTGCCTACAAAATTTCGGAAGCTATGTAGAAAAGTAGTTTAACAGTTGTAAATTTTTGTACAATAACTATTTTTTCTGTATCTGTACACGTTTGTTTTATATAACCAAACGGAACTTACTTTGTGGACATACCTCGTATTTAAGCGTTAACTGAACCATGAGGTTGAAGTATGCTGATTTTGATGTTTGTAACAGAAATTAATGCAAAGTATTTACCTGGTCGCTGTTCCTCGATGAGACTGTGCTGCGCATATTAATTCCATTGTTATCTTCAGGCATTGGACCATTGACCAGCCTCGTTTGCTTTATGTACTCAGCACCTGCCTCTCTTGTAATTTCATTTCTTTCCTACACTCCAGACTTCACTTTCGTCGCCCGTAGTACAGAATATCAACGATTTGTACGACTTCAAAGGCTTTTCTCTGCGTTTTTATTTTTTTATTTTTTGTCTCATATTAATTTGCTATTGATGTAAATTATTTTTACTATCGCTACTCCCTTAGTAGGAGATGTCTACACTGACGTAAGTTAAATGTGATTTTCATTCAAGGAAGATATTTCTCCATACATACTATAACTTTTTATCAGTAGAGATTCTCCAGTAATATTTTGACGATTTGACTTATTCGGTAGAAAGATTCGGCACTTCGTTTTTTGTTCTCCAAAATATTATCCAATGGACATGGAATAAAAGCTTTCTAAAATTTTCTGATATTTGATGTAAACAATGATTTACATTTGGTTCACTCTCGCAGGATGTCAGTAGTACAGATAGGAATCAGTGGAGAAGATGAACAGCTATAAACTTTCTTAGCAGTTATGGAACGACTATCACATTTTTAGTTTTACTGTAAAGACCAGTGTTTCCCAACCTTTTTTGGGTCATGTCCCACTTTCAACATTTTTTTGCCCCCATACATAATTTTTAATAAAAAAATTATTTGTTATTAAGGAAACTGATATAGGATGGTTTTTGAAAGAAAACACTTTAATATTATCATAAAACACAGTAAGTAAAATTAAAAAACATATAATGAAATACTAAAATTCAAATTTAAAAGATTTATAATAAACATTTATTATGGCAATTTAGTGTGATCCTTTTAAGAATTTGCTTTTTTGCTATATTTTGTAACCATATCTGGCATTGCGTTTAAATAACCCAAAGAGAAAGCGGTAAAGTCGTATCAAGTCAATTTCTAAATTGCCCCCTAAAAAAACCAAATTGCCCCCTTGTGGGGCGTGGGCCCCACGTTGGGAAACACTGGTAAAGACCCTTAATGATATTAATCGAGTGTATTTTCTGCAAGTCTCGTCAGGTAATCACTTAGTTCATAAATCCATGCTGATGGTGAGTATTGTCGTACCATCGGTAAGTTACAATTATTTTTTAATTGCAAAGATGACCCTAATGCATCAAACTACGTAATTCCTTTAAGTTGATGATTTCATCAGTTTTGACATTTTTTAATTAAAAAATTGGAAATAACATCATTTACACGTTTTACGAGCAGTTTCTATTTTCATGATAAAAGTTAAATTTTATAACAATTTCGATAACAATCTTGTTTCTACGGGAGAATTTCAGCAATGTTACATACATGAAAATGTAAATGTTAAACACTGCTTGATCTGTTGAACTTTAATCAAACACAAATTTCCAACAATAAAAAATCTATTACAATGTGTACATGGATTGTTCAGCTTCTGGAAGATAATGCGGTCAAGTTTGTTTCCGAAGGAATTTTTATTCAAATTTGTTTGTTGTAGTAAAATTATGATACACTGATTGTTCTAATTTGGGGTAAAAAAAACTATATATAATTTAAACTTTAACTAATCAAAAGAGCTCCATACATAAAAGAAACATCGTTTAAAAAGGAGATGTTTTGTCTTTTTACTAATAACATGACTATAGCATTTACATTACACTGCTCTATTTCTCTTCATTTTTTCCCCAGGAGAACCCATTCCGCAAACGTATTTGCGAAGTGTTTTCACGAGACGGGAAAGGAAATCTTTCTTTTGAAGACTTCCTGGACTTAATGTCTGTATTCAGCGAGCAGGCACCAAGAGACATAAAAGTTTTCTACGCCTTTAAAATTTACGGTAAGAAAATGTTATGTACATCAAGAAACGATGGTTGATATAATTTACCCAAGCTGATATTTGTTGTATAATATTCACCATCTTAAAACCCCTGTTCGATAGCCGATCTTATATACAATTTTTACAGACATCTAACTTTCAACTGTAGGAAAGCATGCTGTCTGTGTGTAGTGCGAAATATTTGGAATCTACGAATAGCGAGTGTCGTAAAAATAAATGGCCGAATGGTTCTTCACCCGCATGTAACTGCGTCAGCCATTCAAACGTTGCAACATAGATATGAATCACGGATAACAAAAAAGAAATATTTTTGATCAAATTTATATCGGTATGCATTATTGCCAATAACTCCCGATACAGTGCATGTAAGGTGCTTATGACTAGAATATTAATTTTTTAGCGGCAATTTAGCACAAGTTATGGGTATGTCGAAATGCAACATAGACCAGGATGAGAACTGAAAGTTTTTGATACAGCGCAATGAACGAGCAATTACATTGAGCAGTTTTTCATTATTTCTACGTCCATTTATTAATTGATTAAAATGCATTTTTTATGTATAACTAGTTGACCTGTCAGACGTTGTACTGACCAAATTACAATAATTTTGTTTGTGATAAATTTTCTGAAAAGCTGTTGAAAATTTGTAAACAAAGTAAAAATGAGAAAAAATATTTCAGTGTTCATTGTATTTATTAACAATTGTGTCCATAGATATTTAATTTGAGGAGTAAATTAAAAAATACTCCAATATGAAATTTTACAAGCCAGATTAATTCTATCGGCAGCACACCACTGAAATGCTGGAAATGTGTGATGTGCCTGGAATTTGATCGACTTTGAACCATCAGGTCACAATTAAATTTGGTCAGAATTTAATGTTAACCATTAAATTTGAAATCTCTGTGAATCACGAGATGTTTACATTTCGATCATCGCTCCACCAAACCGGTTTCGATTGCTTCGCAGATCATAAGACTTTTTATGTGTCATCGTACATTCTTTCCAAACAATCAATTTTCAATTCTTCAGAAATTTGATTATCACTCAGTCCTTTAAAAGGTTGTTTGTTGGAGTTTCATTGATTTGCATATTCAATGGAATCTTGAATGTTAAATGAGCTGTTCGACCGCCTTCCAATAACGTAGCTGCAATTCCTGATGAATCAAGTGCACGTGCAATTTCATTCTGCGAGAAAATCGTTGCCAAAATCAATGAGACCAAAAAAAATTTCCAGTTTCACCGGGAGCATCCAAAAAGAAAAATCCTCTAGGTCCATCGTTCACTACTTTCATGACCATATTTTTGTTGCCGATTCAACAGTGGAACATTCGTTCGAACTGATTCTTTCAGTACGCCACAATCATATGTTTTTCTTGTTTCAACTCTTGATTAAATTGTATCGTGGATTGGAGGATTGGTCGCTGTTATGCATAACTGAGGTAATAGCTTGTTCGATGTTATCAAGCACGTGTCCTCAATTAATATCATTGGAATAGAAATAAAATAACTACATTTAGTTAACAGATCACGAAATAACACAAAAATAAAAACGTAGCAAATTCTATTTTAATTTAGGCTGGAATGCATTTTTACAGATTTTTCTTTAGATCTTCCAGTTTTTTCTAATAGAAAACTTTTAATTGAGTTAGTTCCATCTTGGGAGCATAAGGAACAAAACCAAAATAGAATTATGCATATCCATCGTTTGAATCATAAGTTATGGTCTTGAAGTTGTGCAAAAATCCAATAGAAAAATCACTTTTAGTTCTTCCCGAATTTTTCAATTTTTCCGGCAGCTTTTGTAATTTTTCTTTCCATAAAACCTTTGAGGCGTTGCTACTACTACTAACAGACAGTAATTGTCCACAAGGATACAGTGGGAAGTGTGTGGGAACATGGTTAGCAGTTCAAGCCTTGTTTAAACATTGGTTCATTACAATTATTAATGATAATGCTGAAACTTACAGAAAATGTTACAACTATAATATCAAATACCACCAATCCTGGTCTTGCAAACGAAGATATGAATAATCTTGTTATCACAAAATGATATAATATTATGGACCAAACCTTGGTCTTGCAACTTATACCTTGAATAATCCTTATAATTACAAACAATCCTACTTATACCAAATTATAGAAAATAACCTGACTGGCTCTTAATAATCTACTAGCCAAATACAATTTTATATTTGAGCCAGACTGCTAACGACGAGGTAGAAAGCGACACACTGGTAGTAGTAATTGACAGAGAAAATGACTAATATAATGTCAAATAACACCGGCCGACAATTCCACGTAGACTAATAACAGAAATAACAAGACCGGCTCGTTCTCGTCTACCAGCATCTAACACTCGGCCAGTAGGACCAAACACAATTTATGGCTGAGGCACACCGCTAACGACGAGGCGGAAGGCGACACTTGTGGTTGCAGTTGACGGCCACTACCTCCAATACCGTCCCAGGGCGAGAAGGCAGGTTTCAGCTCGAAAGGTACCACCCGGGTCGATCGCCACGGTGTTCCCCAAGCTTCGGGACAGCACTCTCGGTGTATCGGAGAAATTCCCTCTCTGCAGGTGGTCGAAGCACGGTCGCGAGGGACCCACCAATTCACCAGAAGTATAATCCACGGGCGGCCCGGTCAAACCATCAAGCTGAGTCACGGCCACTGCGGGAAATACCAGGCATAACTAATCGACTGTTGGCTGCCTCACTGACTGCTTCCTCCTTAGTCCCGCAACGCTATCACTCCGGGAAACATTAGCGGAATACTGATCGCATGCCTCCAACTGCACGGCCACTCAGGGCCGACCGACTGACTGCCTCCCTGGCCGCCCGGTCCTACTCGGACCCCGCAGCCCCACCGGACCTCCAGCCTCACGGCGACACAGGGAAGCACTCCGCTTCCGACGGACTGACTGGCTGGCAGACTGACCAAGACTAACTCCGACTAACTGCCCGCTCGGTTCCGTGTCCCCACATATATACCACTATCGCCAGGAGCCCCAGCGCTCTCTAGCGGGGGAACACCAAAGAGGAAACAATCGCGAGCGGAAGAGAAGGCAAAGATACAACAAGAGCCGAGCATGGCTCAACCTTATTCGTACTTTTACGAACATTAAAAAAATTGACAGGTTTGTCCATACAAAAAAAGCACTTTCAGTTATTCTCCAATTTTCCGAGGACTTTCCAAATTTTTCTTTTTCTGAAAACCACTATTACGAACATTAAAAAAAATAAAATAGCCAAAATCGGTCCATAGAAAAGGTAATTTGAGTTTTTTTCTAATTTTCTTATTTTCCGGGAAACTTTTCCAATTTTTTAAAAAAACTAACCAATTTGGCCCATAGAAAAAAGTAGTTTCAGTTTTTTCCCCCGAATTTTCGAGTTTTCAGGGCAACTTTTCCAATTTCTCTTTCTCTGAAAACCTTCTTATTCGGATTACTACAAACATTTAAAAAAGCATTAGTTAGATCTGTCCAGCCCTTCTTAAATGATGCGCTTACTAACGAACAGCATTTCATTTTTATTTATTATTAATAACAGAATACGATTCTGCTGGGCTGCCTATCAAAACATGGCCGCAAGCATTTTAACTAAATTTTATATAAAAAATAAAAAAAAAATTGTTTATTTTTTATTATTATAATTCAATTCAAAGGGAGACATGTAAATAACATAAAAAGTTTAGGTTGCCAATGTAGAAATGGCCGAAAGTTGGGTTTTCCATTTGTTCAAGTTAGCGCACCACACCGTCTGATGGATTGTGCATTCCGATAACTTTCTTGTGCTGTTACCTATCTTTAACAGCTGGCAAACCGTACTTGCGGCCACTTTAACAAAGGTAACCAAAACTATTTATGTTATTTACTGTCTCTCTTTGTAATGAGTTATAATTTAAACAAGTGAATTATAATTTAAAAAAGTGAACACAATTTTTTTTAAAAAAATATTTTGCCAATTTAATTAAAAATACTTTCGGTCATATTTTGGTAGCCAACCCGGCAGAATCGTAATCTGCTATTCATAACTAGCTGGTACCCACGACTTCGTTCGTGTTCGTAAAGAATTTGTATTGACAGCTATCGACATCTAACAACCATAGTGCACGATGGGAGATGCGATGCTATTACCACACACAAATGCCAATCATCTGCGCTATGTAGTTCAGGCAGCAAAGTAAAATTTACGGACACACATATCTTTGGATGAAATACGAAAATATCCTTGATCTACCACTTTCAACCACCATATCTCCCAAACTTCCACAGTTACCGAAATTTACGGACACACATATCTTTGGATGAAATAAGAAAATATCCTTGATCTACCACTTTCAACCACGCTATCTCCCACACTTCCACAGTTACCGAAATTCGGCCAACGTTGTGATCGATGGGTGACTCTGTGTTAATACCACACACAAACGCCAGTGATCTGCGATAGATAGTTTTCGCTGAAAAGTGATGCACCATGACACATGCGTCTTTGGCAGAAATATGAAATTGCCGCAGGTCGACCAATGTCAATATCTCCCACACCCATATCTTCCACATCCCCATAGCTACCGACATCTAACAACCATAGTGCACGACAGGAGATATGATTCTACTACCACACACAAACACCAATGGTCTATGCTATCTAGTTGTGGCAGGAAAGAGAAGTATAAAAAGACACAAATTTTTGGTCGAAATATGAAAACGCCCTGCATTGGCCAACTTTAATCATCATATCTCCCACATCCCCACAGTTATCGACATTCGGCCAACGTTGTGCACGACAGGAAACTCCTTGCTACTTCCACTCACAAAGACCAGTGATCTGTGCTTGGTAGTGGTGGCTGAAAAGTGAAATATATGAAAACACACGTCTATATATATATATATATGTATATACTCCTGGAAATTGAAATAAGAACACATTGACGCCGGTGTGTAAGACCCACCATACTTGCTCCGGTCACTACGAGAGGGCTGTAAAGCAATGATCAAACGCACGGCACAGCGGACACACCAGGAACAGCAGTGTTGGCCGTCGAAGGGCGCTAGCTGCGCAGCAGTTGGGCACCGCCGCAGTCAGTGTCAGCCAGTTTGCCGTGACATACGGAGCTCCATCTCAGTCTTTAACACTGGTAGCATGCCGCGTGAACCGTATGTGCAGTTGACGGACTTTGAGCGAGGGCGTATAGTGGGCATGCGGGAGGCCGGGTGGACGTACCGCCGAATTCCTCAACATGTGGCACGCGAGGTCTCCACAGTACATCGATGTTGTCACCAGTGGTCGGCGGAAGGTGCACGTGCCCGTTGACCTGGGTCCGGACAGCAGCGACGCACGGACGCACGCCAAGACCATCGCATCCCACTTCCCGGCAAATTAGGGACACTGTTGCTCCTGGGGTATCAGAGAGGACCATTCACAACCGTCTCCATGAAGCTGGGCTACGGTCCGGCGCACCGTTAGGTCGTCTTTCGCTCACGCCCCAACATCGTGCAGCACGCCTCCAGTGGTGTCGCGACAGGCGTGTATAGAGGGACGAATGATGGAGACGTGTCGTCTTCAGTGATGAGAGTCGCTTCTGCCTTGGTGCCAATGATGGTCGTATGCATGTTTGGCGCCGTGCAGGTGAGCGCCACAATCAGGACTGCATACGACCGAGGCACACAGGGCCAACACCCGGCATCATGGTGTGGGGAGCGATCTCCTACACTGGCCGTACACCTCTGGTGATCGTCGAGGGGACACTGAACAGTGCACAGTACATTCAAACCGTCATCGAACCCATCGTTCTACCACTCCTAGACCGGCAAGGGAACATGCTGTTCCAACAGGACAATGCACGTCCACATGTATCCCGTGCCACCCAACGTGCTCTAGAAGGTGTAAGTCAACTACCTTGGCCAGCGAGATCTCCGGATCTGTCCCCCATTGAGCATGTTTGGGACTGGATGAAACTTCGTCTCACGCGGTCTGCACGTCCAGCACGAACGCTGGTCCAGCTGAGGCGCCAGGTGGAAATGGCTTGGCATGCCGTTCCACAGGACTACATCCAGCCCCTCTACGATCGTCTCCATGGGAGAATTGCAGCCTGCATTGCTGCGAAAGGAGGATATACACGGTACTAGTGCCGACATTGTGCATGCTCTGTTGCCTTTGTCTATGTGCCTATGGTTCTGTCTGTGTGATCATGTGTTGTATCTGACCCCAGGAATGTGTATATAAAGTTTCCCATTCCTGGGACAATGAATTCATGGTGTTCTTATTTCAATTTCCAGGAGTGTTTATATATAAGATTATGCATAAAAATTGCATTTCAATCAAATAACAGATGGACGTAGAAATCATGCAGCCGCATCTCGGATTATAACGATTCAATTTAGATAAGCAATTGCATAGAAATTAATTGCCAGAACCTTGAAAGAAAAGTATGTATTTCGTTTAAATCAGTATTTTAGTTATTAGTTTTTAACTGAAATCATTACTTCGTTTGAATAAAAGCAGTTCCAAATTGATCGCAATCTTTGCGGCCTACGCCACAATTAAAACTAAGATTTATTGTTAGTATCCTTCTCTTTCACTGACGTCTTATTTTGGGGTCATTATTTCAGCCACATGCAAACTTTGTCACCGATTCAATAGTCGATCTGCATCACGGATAACCTAAAAGAAAGATGCAAGAACCCGTGAAAATTTTTGGTTAAGTTTATATCGCGATACATAATGACACTATCATGCGATATAGGGTATGTATTAATTAGCGTGTGATTGAAGCTTTTATTTTTAGCGGCAATTAACGGAGTTTGCGTTAAGGCTGAAATGCAACATTACCAAGATGACAATTGCGATTTTTTGCTACAGCACAAGGCACGAAGAATTACATTGAGCTTTATTTATAACAATTCTACTTAGTTAAAAAATTTCAAAGAAATGAATTGCCAGAACACTTTGTTGAACCCGTCATTTGAGCTTTGACGCTAGTGTATGATAATTAGACCTTGGACTTTAGGCAAAAACTTATTTTGTTCCTGACTGAAATACATGAACATAACGTTACATATATACGATTTATGAATATTTGTGCGCGTTATTTGTGATTTTATAATACCTAAATTGTTGTAAGGCCCTATTTTTGACACGTATTTTTCGGCAGAATATAAAAAAACAGCGTCTTTAAATAAGAAAACCACAAATAATTTTTTAAGTATTTATTTGCAACAATTCAAGTGAACATCTACTCGGTCGCTGTTCGCACAAAGGCTGTAGTAAGACGTGTGGTCTGGTATGCACTAGTATGCCCAAGGTACCGATCTCCAAATCGGGCAGTGAACCAATTTCTAAACGAATTGAAACATTATCTATTGTGACGCGTGTAACAAATTAGTGAGTAAAATATAACAGTGTGATGAACAGTTCTCTCTATGTATTAATAATACTTTAATAGTATCATTGCCATACATGTATGTTTATTAAGCTTTTAGCGAAAACTAGATGTTTCCTAGCACAATATCGCAAAAGTGATCTTCGCTGCTGAGCACCTAACGTCTGATGGCGTTGTTATTGTGCCCTTGTGTGGCATTAGTTCTAAACTTTTAACTTGGTGTTATCAAAAGATACTGCATTTATATCAGAATAAATTTTACATTTCGCATTTACAGAACTAGATTGCTAAACAATCTAAATTATAAAAAGTTGATTCTAAATACATAACACGTGCGGTGATTTGGTTGTTTAAAATAAATTCCGGATAGTGTTTACTCAAAGATTGCTGCTGTCAAATTGTAGAAGATATTTCGTCATTCCTTTCTCCATATAACATGCCATGCCATGAACTATACGACTCAAATTTCTTAGAGTGAATATGTTTGCTTCCACTGTTAAGAAATATATTGGGAATATAAATATTCTTCTGCTTATTGCAAATGATGCCTTGGAAGAACAAACGCACAGGATATTCTTATTATCGCCCTGTATTAAAATTATCATATTATTTATTTCTGCTAAATTACGCTTCTCCATCTTACATTCTAAATTAAGGAATTTTTATTGATTATATTTTATAAGGATGAACACAGTTTTGATAGCCTATTTAATGGCATTCATTGGAAGACAGGAGGAGGGTAAAGAGGGTCATGGGAGTGTACAAGGCGTATATTTGTGATAAGGCATGGAAATATATTAGTGTAAGAATTAAAAGTAATGCACGGAAGGGGAAAGATGAACATGGCCACAAAGTGGCACTCGATTTCAGGCATAAGAGTGTAGGAAGATTCTTTTCTATAGGTAAGGGGGTCAGGGATTGGAATGAATTACCAAAAGAAATGATGAATAATTTACCAAAAATGTTCACAAATTTAAAGTTTAAATTTGTAGAGGGCAAATATAGTTGGATGTAGGGAAGGGGGATAGTGGTTGTGTAGAAAATTGCCATCGAAGCGTGCGCTCCATTGCAATTAAATTGAATTACATTAAAGGTAAGAAAGAATATTAGAGAATATGAAAACAGCTAAGATACTTGGTAACTGGTTTCGTGAGACTATTATGAAGTGTCACACACGGACGAATGGAGAATTTACTGAGGGAAGTTATTTCCATCATTGTGAATACGAACATACTGGGAAATTCGATATAGAGCCACAGCGTTTTATGAGAGAGCTATGTAGTTTAAAAAATGTAAAGAGCTTGATATAGATATTACCACTTATGTGTTTAAGTTATGTGGCTAAGACATTGTACCATACCTGGAAGTATTATTTGGTTTAATTTTGGAGACTTGCTGTATTCCAGAGGAACTTACTGTATGTACCATAGTAGTACCGATTCATAAGGATGGGGCACAAATAAGGTTGAAAACTATAGTCCCGTCAGTCTGACTTCAGTGTAGGCCTGGTTGATGGAGAGTTGTATAGCCAACTGCATTAGAAAAATCTGTGAGGAAATGAAGTGGTTTGTCAGGTTATTCACGTAAATCTCAGTTAGTAGTTTATGCACAACATGATGAAATGGACAATGGAGGCAACGTAGATAATATGGCACTGGATCTTTCAAAAGCATTTGACGAAGTTAGCCATAGAATTGCTCTGAATAAAGTTAATACCATTGGGATAAGCCAACATGTATTGACAGGTGGCCGATTATTATTAGTTTACTATTGGGTGGTTTTGCCTATCTATTCAGTAATATGCCCTGCTTCTCCTTTCTTGAAGATGGTGGTTTCTTTCTCGAATCTGACACCTAAATATAACCTTCGAAATGTGGGTTATGTGAGCTGAGTAGTAGGAGGGGAAGGAGAGAGCTGTATAGAAACCGGGAAAACCCATGACGTAACGAGGTGGTGGGGGGGACCTCCCTCCCCTCCCCTCCAATGGCGGCTTGGCGGGCTTTTGAATAAGCCAATCAGCGTTCACGTCACAAGATGGCGGACTGTTAGTTCATTTGGTGGCCGCTAGGGAGGCAGCACCGGCCGGGTTTGCGCAAACGATAGTTCCTTGACCGGCCGCCCAGATGGCCGCACAAACCTCAATCTGCGCAGACATTCCATGGCTCGCGTGACCTGAATCTATCTGAGTATTCTGTGGAGCTTAGTCAGGCGCACAACCCCGCAGGCGACAACGGTTGTTTCTATTCCCAGCGCGCGACACAGATGACGCGTCGGCGAGCAATGGGTCCCGTTATACACTATTCCTGGAGTGCGTAGTTTCCTAGCGCAGCGCTATTTCCGGGTGACGCGTTGGTTCCCGTTAGGAACTATTCCTGGAGTGTGTGTGGACTGGGACCTACTTTCGACGGCACAATTTACCGTTCGTGACAGGGTATAAATTCTGTGCCAAACTTCTTCTCAACCTCATTGATCACCAGTATCTTACAGAGTGAACATCATGGATCGAGTACTGACTGCTGAAGACATCGAACAGTATTTAGCAAATGGTGAGTGAATTTTCTATTATTAATTATTATTATAAATAAGTAAGTTTTATTTTAATTTTATTTTACAGGCCTTCCCGTCATCTCGCAACTAATCAGTGATTAATTTGTAGACTCACGATCGGTAACCATGGACAACCTTGAGGTGCGGTACAATCTTGCAGGCGGTAAGTGATTAACATTGTAAATTATTTTTCATGTGAATACTTAGTGCATATGTGGCTGACATTATTTATTTTGTTGCAGATGAAATGAATGCTGTTGGCGTTACCAGTAAGTAGCTAATACTTTAAATAACTTTTTCATGTGAATACTTAGTGAATGTGTGACTGACATTATTTATTTTGTTGCTGATGTGAGTGGAGGTCCTTTGCCTGTGATTACCACTCAGGAAATTATGGATTGTTTTACTACTGGCAAGTGTTTAATACTTTAAAGAATTTCTCGTGTGAATACTTAGTGCATGTGTGACTGACATTAGTTATTTTGTTGCAGATGAAATGAATGCTGTTGGCCTCACCAGTAAGTAGCTAATACTTTAAATAATTTTTTATGTGAATGCTTTAGTGAATATGTGATTGACATTATTTATTTTGTTGTAGATGTGAGTGGAGGTGCTATGCATGTGATTACCACTCATGAATTGTTTTGCTACTGGCAATCATTTGGTACTTAAATTATTTTTCATGTTAATACTTAACGCATATTTGACAGACATTATTTATTATGTTGCAGATGAAGTGAATACTGTTGGCCTTACCAGTGTGCAACCTACACACAAACGGAAGGCAACCCATGATGATGACGGTCCATCAAAAAGCATTAAAATGTCAGGTAATGTATTCATTTTATAGACTGCTTTGTTTTCCATACTTGTAACTATGAATCTAATTTTTTGTGTCTATTTTCAGATGTTTATATGTCACCACCGGACCTTGCAGCACTATGGGGTATTCCAATAGTGGACATAAACCAACCCAGCACCAGTGTGAGGAGTATTCCAGTAGTGGACATATCCCATCCCAGCACCAGTGCGTGGGAATATCCAAACGATCTATTAGACACTCTGTCGCCAGTAGAGGCACTCTGGGCTGCAGACGAACCATCGTCCCAGTGGCTGCCCAACACTCAAGCTACCGTTAATGAGGGTTGGGAAAAAGGTAAGCCGGATGCTACGCCCTTGAAGCCAACTATCAGGGCAAGTGCTTACGGGAATAGGTTACTTCACATCACTGTTGTAAATACTGAAAATTTTAAAGATCCAGGCAATTTTTTTAGATAATGTTTCAAAATGTTTAAAGACCAAATTTCTGCGATTATTCACAATCCTTCAACACCGGCTGTAAAATGCCAGGTGGGGCTGGATTGCCTTTTCCAAATTCAGAAGAACAATATCACTAACGTCAGCCGTATTTGCTTTATGCCCAAGATGCGCGAACTCACATTAAGCGCTTCCCTAGAAGAGTGGTATGAAGTCTATGTGTTTCAAGATATCAAGAAGAGATTTAGTGAATTCCAGGACCGGGATAGTGGCAATTGCCTCGATCAAATTAACTCCCTCGACATCCATGTAGCTAAATTCGAACCGTTGTTTCGGGGCTCTTCATTTATAGCACTGCCATCCGATATCCAAGCAAAGAAAGCAGTTCTCAATGTTAAAAACAGTAATGATCGTTGTTTTCTTTGGACGATCCTGGCACTTCGCGAAAAGGTGTATGATAACGCGAATTTAGTTAGCAAGTATATTAACGTACGTTCCAAGTACGATTTAAATTTTGCAGGCATAGAATTCCCTGTAAAATTGTCAGACATTTCTAAATTTGAGAGGCAAAACCCTGAATATTCGATCAATGTCTACGGCTTGGAACCAGACGGTAGAAAACATAGAGTTGTAGGCCCCCTCCACCATGCTGCAGTGAAACGCGATTTCCATATCAACATGTTGTTGATTACAGAGGGTGAAGATAAGTTTCATTACTGCTGGATCAAGAACTTGTCAAAGTTAGTTAGTTCTTCAATATCAAAGCATAATGGCTGTATTTTCATATGTGATAGATGTCTGCAACATTTGAGTCGCAAAGATCTCTTGGAACGCCATGAAGTTGATTGCGCAAGGGTTGGCGCTGTAAGAGTAGACCTACCCGGCGACGAAGACAAAACCTTAAAGTTTAAGGATTTTGTGCACCAACAGCGTGTACCATTCGTCGTTTACGCTGACTTTGAATGTTTGTTGAAACCCTTTGATACGTGCAGACCCGACCCCAACGCCTCTCAGTCCACATCAGTCCAGGAACACATCCCTTTTGCCTTGCGGCATACGACCAGCTGAACCGATTCGACTCATCCTTGGGGGAAAACCCTGAGAAGTGGTTAGTAGATCAACTTGTGAAACTGGCCCATGAAGTTGATAAAATTTACAAGGCGGTTACACCTCTTGTAATGCCGGCTGATGATGAGGCAAAATTTACCTAGTGCCGCGGTATGCCACATCTGTGGTGACAGCTTTGCACCGGGGGCCGTCAAGGTCCGCGATCATTGCCACATCACAGGTGCATTCAGAGGGGCTGCACACAATAACTGTAATTTACAGTACAAGAATCAAAGGTACATACCCGTCTTTTTCCATAATTTGTCTGGGTATGATGCGCACTTCATTGTTAGGGCCTTAGCACACCTCGATGAAGATAGGATGTATGTCCTGCCCATCAACACTGAACGTTATATTCCGTTTTCTAAAAAGATAAAAGGTACGTCAATCACATTGCGGTTCCTGGACTCGTACCGTTTCATGCAGTCCTCATTAGATAAGCTGGTTGGAACTCTTGAGGACCGTTTTATGTACATTACCAGTAAGCATTTCACGGACCCAGAGCAGTTCCAACTGGTTAAGCGAAAAGGAGTCTTCCCTTACGAATACATGGATTCGTGGGATAAACTCAAAGAGGCCACGCTCCCTCCCAAGTCTAAATTTTATAGTTCGCTGTCAGAGTCTGATATTTCAGACGACGACTACGAACACGCGACACAAGTGTGGCGGGTTTTCCAGATCAAGAATTTAGAAGAATACGCAGGTCTGTACATGGGTACAGATGTACGGCTACTTGCGGATCTGTTTGAAAAATTTAGGGCTGTATGTTTGGACAAGTACACCCTGGACCCCGCCCACTATTTCACAGCTCCAGGCCTTTCGTGGCAGGCCATGTTAAAGAGAACGCGTGTTGAGCTGGATGTTCTGACTGATATCGACATGCTTCTCTTTTTCGAACGTGGAATTCGTGGTGGTATTTGTCAGTGCGTCCATAGGTACGCCAAGGCAAATAACCGGTACATGGCGGAGTACAACCACGACACACCTGAAAATTTCATCATGTATTTTGATGTAAACAATCTGTACGGCTGGGCCATGTCGGAGTATCTACCCTCTGGAGGGTTTCGATGGTTATCGGCCGAGCAGATTGCTAGCATAGACTTCATGAGCGTAGCAGCCGACTCACCTAGGGGTTTCGTTTTAGAGGTAGACTTGACGATTCCCCAAGGATATACACGACAATCTAGCAGACCTACCGCCATGTCCAGACCACAAAGCCGCCCCTGGATCTACTTTCCCCAAGCTGATGACTACGCTGGAGGATAAGGTTCGGTATGTTCTCCATTACCGAGTCCTCCAGCAATGTGTAGGCTTGGGGATGAAGTTGGGCACGGTACACCGGGTAATTTCTTTCAATCAGTCACCGTGGTTGTAAAGAATACATCTCTCTCAACACGCGTTCTCGTCAGTCAGCCAAATCAGAATTTGAGAGAGACTTTTTCAAACTTATGAACAATTCAATTTTCGGCAAAACAATGGAGAACCTTAGAAAACACCGCGACGTGAAATTGTGTACAGGTTGGCCGGGCCGCCGCGGTGCCCGCAAGCATGTGGCTTCACCACACTTTAGGCGTATGACTATTTTCGAGAAAGACTTTGTGGCTCTGGAGATGGCGAAAGTGCGGATACTTTTCAACAAGCCGCTCTACGTCGGGATGTGCATTCTCGATCTGTCTAAACTGCGGATGTACCGATTTCACTATGAATTCGCCATTCCGCAGTTTATACGCCCCAAGTTACTTTATATGGACACAGACAGTTTCATCTATTTGGTGAATGGCTGTGATCCATATGAAGTAATGAAACGCAACAGGGAGGAATTCGACACGTCCGGATATAAAACCAACAATCGTTTCAATATAGAACCCTATAACGAAAAGGTTGTTGGAGTTATGAAAGATGAGGCGAATGGTTCCCTGATTGTGGAGTTTGCGGGTCTAAGGTCGAAAATGTATTCATTCCGACTAGAATCTAACCAGACCTCAAGACGGGCCAAGGGTCTGGGGCGCACAGTAACAAAAAAACTTAATATACAAGATTATATTGACTGTTTACATGATGCACCAGTGAAGCACCACAAACAACTCCGATTTGCATCAAATCTCCATATAGTAACAACTGTTGAAGTATCCAAGCTGGGTCTGTCTAGATTGGACGATAAACGCTATATTTACCCCGACGGGATTGGGAACCCTACCTTGGGGGCACAAGTCTGTACCAGAGAGTGAATGAGTTTTGTAAAATAAGTGTGAATGAAGAATAAATATAGCGTTTATCCCGTGTATATATTTACAGTGCACTGGAGGGTGGGTTGTGTTGTAAATATTGTGAATATCATTAATTGTAAATAGTTGTACAAGCAAAAGTTTTTGGTCATCTGTCTATCATGACGTGTAAATATCAATTGATGAAGTTGTCTAATGTGACAACATGACATGTAAATAGCTGTTGATGAAGTTGTCTAATGTCGATCATGACGTGTAATATAGCAAATTGATGAAGTGTTGTTCATCTGTCTAATGTAAATAGTGTCATATTTTCTCTGGGGTTTTGTCAGTGCACTGTACTTAGTATTAGTCATATACTGTAAAATGATCTCTATATTGTAAAATTGACTCAAAGTCTATATATTGACAAAGAAAATTGTAAAAAAAATAGTCTCTTAGCTATGGTGAGGAGAGAAAAAAAAACAACAAATATATATGTTGTACTGATGTTTATTGAAGAATCATAATTTAAATAAATCTTTTACATTTATCCATGTGTTATGTGATTTATCAAAACCTAACCACTTCACTAATGCCATATTCTTCCTTTTCCTTATTACTCGTTCAACAAGAAATGTACTTGGATGTTTTGTTAATTGTAATTCTTGCTGGTAAAATGCTCCTGCAATATCTTTACCCTGATAATCTTATATATATATAAAATAGACGTGTTTTTTCCTATATTTTACTTTTCAGCCACCACTACCTTGCACAGAGCACTGATGTTTGTTGGTGGAAGTAGCATGGAGTTTCCTGTCGTGCACAACGTTCGGCCGAATGCCGATAGCTGTGGGGATGTGGGAGATATAATGATTAAAGTTGGTCAGTGCTGGGCGTTTTCATATTTCGACCAAAAATTCGTATCTCCGTATACTTCTCTTTCCTGCCACAACTACATAACATAGACCTTTGGTATTTGTGTGTGGTAGTAGAATCGTCTTTCCTGTCGTGCACTATGGTTGTTAGATGTCGGTATCTATGGGGGTGTGGGAGATACGGGGGTTGAAAGTGGTCGGCCTGTGGCAATTTCATACTTCTGCCAAAGACAAAAGTGTCATGGTGTATCACTTTTCAGCGAAAACTATAGATCACAGATAACTGGTGTTTGTGTGTAGTAGTAGCACAGAGTCACCTTTCGATCACAACAGCGGCCGATTTTCAGAAACTGTGGTACTGTGGTAGATATGGTGGTTGTAAGTGGCCGACCAAGGATATTTTCGTATTTCGACTTTCTTCGCATATGTCTCTTTTCTGCCACAACTACATAGCATAGAGCATTGGTGTTTGTGTTTGGTAGTAGAATCGTATCTCATGTAGTGCACTATGGTTGTTAGATGTCGGTAGCTATGGGGGTGTGGGAGATATGGGGGTTGAAAGTGATCGACCTGTGGCAATTTCATACTTCTGCCAAAGACAAAAGTGTCATGGTGTATCACTTTTCAGCGAAAACTATAGATCACAGATAACTGGCGTTTGTGTGTAGTAGTAGCACAGAGTCACCTTTCGATCACAACAGCGGCCGAATTTCAGAAACTGTGTTACTGTGGTAGATATGGTGGTTGTAAGTGGCCGACCAAGGATATTTTCGTATTTCGACTGTCTCCGCATATGTCACTTTTCTGCCACAACTACATAGCATAGAGCATTGGTGTTTGTGTTTGGTAGTAGAATCGTATCTCATGTAGTGCACTATGGTTGTTAGATGTCGGTAGCTATGGGGGTGTGGGAGATATGGGGGTTGAAAGTGATCGACCTGTGGCAATTTCATACTTCTGCCAAAGACAAAAGTGTCATGGTGTATCACTTTTCAGCGAAAACTATAGATCACAGATAACTGGCGTTTGTGTGTAGTAGTAGCACAGAGTCACCTTTCGATCACAACAGCGGCCGATTTCAGAAACTGTGGTACTGTGGTTGATATGGTGGTTGTAAGTGGCTGACCAAGGATATTTTCGTATTTCGACTTTCTCCGGATATGTCTCTTTTCTGCCACAACTACATAGCATAGAGCATTGGTGTTTGTGTTTGGTAGTAGAATCGTATCTCATGTAGTGCACTATGGTTGTTAGATGTCGGTAGCTATGGGGGTGTGGGAGATATGGGGGTTGAAAGTGATCGACCTGTGGCAATTTCATACTTCTGCCAAAGACAAAAGTGTCATGGTGTATCACTTTTCAGCGAAAACTATAGATCACAGATAACTGGCGTTTGTGTGTAGTAGTAGCACAGAGTCACCTTTCGATCACAACAGCGGCCCGAATTTCAGAAACTGTGTTACTGTGGTAGATATGGTGGTTGTAAGTGGCCGACCAAGGATATTTTCGTATTTCGACTGTCTCCGCATATGTCACTTTTCTGCCACAACTACATAGCATAGAGCATTGGTGTTTGTGTTTGGTAGTAGAATCGTATCTCATGTAGTGCACTATGGTTGTTAGATGTCGGTAGCTATGGGGGTGTGGGAGATATGGGGGTTGAAAGTGATCGACCTGTGGCAATTTCATACTTCTGCCAAAGACAAAAGTGTCATGGTGTATCACTTTTCAGCGAAAACTATAGATCACAGATAACTGGCGTTTGTGTGTAGTAGTAGCACAGAGTCACCTTTCTATCACAACAGCGGCCGAATTTCAGAAACTGTGTTACTGTGGTAGATATGGTGGTTGTAAGTTTCCGACCAAGGATATTTTCGTATTTCGACTGTCTCCGCATAAGTCACTTTTCCGCCACAGCTACATAGCATAGAGCATTGGTGTTTGTGTTTGGTAGTAGAATCGTATCTCATGTAGTGTACTATGGTTGTTAGATGTCGGTAGCTAGGGGGTGTGGGAGATATGGGGGTTGAAAGTGATCGACCTGTGGCAATTTTCATACTTCTGCCAAAGACAAAAGTGTCATGGTGTATCACTTTTCAGCGAAAACTATAGATCACAGATAACTGGCGTTTGTGTGTAGTAGTAGCACAGAGTCACCTTTCGATCACAACAGCGGCCGAATTTCAGAAACTGTGTTACTGTGGTAGATATGGTGGTTGTAAGTGGCCGACCAAGGATATTTTCGAATTTCGACTGTCTCCGCATATGTCACTTTTCTGCCACAACTACATAGCATAGAACATTGGTGTTTGTGTATGGTAGTAGAATTGTATCTCATGTAGTGCACTATGGTTGTTAGATGTCGGTAGCTATGGGGGTGTGGGAGATATGGGGGTTGAAAGTGATCGGCCTGTGGCAATTTCATACTTCTGCCAAAGACAAAAGTGTCATGGTGTATCACTTTTCAGCGAAAACTATAGATCACAGATAACTGGTGTTTGTGTGTAGTAGTAGCACAGAGTCACCTTTCGATCACAACAGCGGCCGATTTTCAGAAACTGTGGTACTGTGGTAGATATGGTGGTTGTAAGTGGCCCGACCAAGGATATTTTCGAATTTCGACTGTCTCCGCATATGTCACTTTTCTGCCACAACTACATAGCATAGAACATTGGTGTTTGTGTATGGTAGTAGAATTGTATCTCATGTAGTGCACTATGGTTGTTAGATGTCGGTAGTTATGGGGGTGTGGGAGAAATGGGGGATAAAATGGTCGACCTGCGGCAATTTCATATTTCTGCCAAACACGCATGTGTCACGTTGTATCACTTTTAAGTGAAAACTATCAATCGCAAATTACCGGCGTTTTTGTGTGGTAGTTACACAGAGTCACCCATCGATCACAACGTTGGCCGAAATTCGGTAACTGTGGGAGCGTGTGAGATATGGTGTTCGAAATTGGTCGATCATGAATATTTTCGTATTTCATCCAAAGACTTGTGTGTATCCGTAAATTTTACTTTGCTGCCGGAACTACATAGCGCAGAAGACTGGTATTTGTGTGTGGTAATAGTATCGAGTCTCCCATCGTGCACTATGGTGGTTAGATGTCTACAGCTGTCAATATGAATACTTTACAATCACGAACGAAGTTGTGGGTACCAGCTATTATATTATAAATGTGGAAGTAAGTTTCTGTATTTTTGTTACGTTTTGACGACTAAATAGCTATATCAATATTGATGGAATTTAACAATGAAATAGTGTAGGAAGGACACAGGACATTTTTTCGGCATGAATAACAGTTTTTAGTCACGAAATTTTAAGAACTTATCGAATGATGAAAGACAGACAGATTCGTGTGTTAGTCTCTAATGTTACGTTGGTTGCTCAGTCACGCAATCTGTTAGTGTTTGATTTATTAATAAATTTCGATAAGAAACAAAACTTATTATTTAGTATAGAAGTCAATTTGCTCTGCACTGTACTATTCATTTGTGTCTGTATAAAAGTTTTCTGGCACCAATTTGTCTTCCTTTTTGACATGCCTTACGGACGTAAACCTGGCCTAAGGTGCAGGTCTAGAAGACAATGTGCTGCTATTAGATTATATGAATTCAGATGCTCATGTTGAATAAAGAAGAAAAAATCAAGCTGAAAATAAAGCTGCCATCAGTTAACCCCCCCCCCCCCTCCACACACACACACACATCCCCGCACCTTCGCTTACTTTCTGTTTTTAAATATGTTGTAAATTGATTCTCTTCATGAGACAGATTAGATGATAGGATGATATAATGATGGCTTTCCATCATATTATGTCGACTCGGTGTTGTTTGGGACAAATCGTACGTAATTAACAGGTTTCTGTATCCAATTCTGGAATTGAAACTCCAAGTCCACGCGTACGAAGTCGCGGGTAACAGCTAGTCTTTAAGTAAATAAGTTACAGGATTTGATAATTTCACTTTTCTGATGGTAAACACTTCAGTTGACCAGTTTGGCAGATAGCCTTTGTCAAACTTTCCTTTAAACCTACTAATCCTAACATGGTCACCAACTTTGAATTTTGCTGGTGTGGTAGTCTTCACACGGAAGTACACTGTTAGAAAGTAAAGAGTTGTCCTTTACATCACAAGGTTTCATTTTGATGGTGCTGTGCCACTTGTTGTTATAATTTGACATTAACTGAGGAAGAAGTTCAATCCACCGATGTGAACCACGTCTGCTGAATTCTTGCCACATTGCATTCTTAATAGTTCTGTTTAATCGTTCAACTATTGATGCTTTAAGATGGGTATATGTTGAGTAGTGATTAATACCATAGCTAGTCATGAGATTCTTGAACTTGGAATTGTAAAACTCTTTTCCGTTGTCAGTCTGTAAGTTTTTAGGAACACGACCACCTCTTAGTATTCTCTTCATAGCATCAGCAACCACACTAGCTGTCTTGTTCTTGAGAGGTACTGCCCATGCATACTTTGAATAAGTATCAATCACCATCAGTATATACTTGTAGCCACTATTTTTACGAGAGTATGGATCATTTCCACAATATCAGCTTGCCACAGATCATCGAGTCCTTTGATTACTACATGACGCATTGTGAATCTCAAAGTCGAGTAGAATCCTATCGGGATAGACACACAACCACATAGAAAGACACACACTCACATGTCCATGCATACACCCAGTTACCACACATCACCACACACATACACGTAACTGGAGGAAAAGGAATGAACGCCCTAGGTCCAGACTGAATAGCTACAGGATGTACGAAATATTTCATTTCTTGCCACAAACCTCGGTGCTCATCATACCCAAATGATCACATCTACATAGGTGGCCACTGATGGAAACATCTCAAGTAGACTCATACCACCATAATTACACACATAACCACACAGGAACACGTACACACACATATGTCCATGCATATACCACAATTTCATAAGTTACCACATACATACAAGTAACTGCAGGAAAGGGACCCGACACACGACGTCCACACTAAGGTGTTACATGATAGGCAGACGATAGCACGTCTTTACAATACACCTCAGTGCTCACCACACATACTTGATTTTTAATGTGCCATCAGTACAGCTGGTGGCTGGAACTATCAAGGCAGATCGATGAGAGTACGGGTATGCTCATTGGGGCTATTACTGTTCATTATTCCAATTTTGACATATGGATCTGAAATATAAGTGACGAAGGAGGACAAAATGAGAGTACAAACTATGAAAACGAAATTTCAGAGAAGTAAAGTAGGAGTAACGAGAAGGAACAGAATGAGAAAGCAGAAAATCAGGGAGATGATCAAGGAGTAAAAGTTGGATGAGAAGATGCATAGACGGGCTAGGGTCTAACTACGGGCTACTTGCTGAAAGTGGGGGAAGGGTGTTGGGCTTAGGCACGAGAATGGCACCAAAAGGAACATCAAGTGGTGGGGGAAGAGTAGCGAGCAAACGAACTTGGTTCGTGACAGACGTGCGTTGGAGCAAATTGTTTTATCGGAAAACTGAAAACATTTCAAGGCAAGTCATCATTAATTTATTTATTTCTTACTTAGTCGGTAAATTAAATGGCGTCCACCTTATATCAAAGTACATGACCTGAGCTTCATGCAGGACACCTATCCTGTTCGATTTGTTTGTTTTGTAACGGCTGCCGGGACCATCAACTTGAAGTACCGCATGGTCTAAAAACGGGGATACCATTGGTGGTCCAATAACGAGCTAGTTCTTGACTTGAAAACACGAAGATTTCAGCAATCTGATCAACAACAAACTGCCCAAACTTCAACTTTCAAAAGGGTTTGATGTACCTTCTATCCCTGCCATTGCAAAGAAAAAGCAATTATGGACGCAAGTACGGCAAAACTTGCATCATAACTGCCTCTCCTTACAGGGAATGATTGAAGAAAAGTGTGAAGCGTACGGCCTTGAACAATCGTCAGACGATTGTGAAAGTGTAATCAGTTGCCTGAGAAAAGAAAAAAATTCAAAGCTGCCAAGCCAAACAAAAAAGCCCATTAGGTAAGCTAAGCGAAGAGTTGGACTCGGAAGAAAACCATCGGGTTCCTCCGACTGATGACGACATTGACGATGACGAAAACAATGCAGCATGCAATTACAGTGATAGAGTCAAAAAAAATGGAGTGAGGAGATTATAAAATGTCAAGTTAATAATGTTTTTGAACAAGATTTGGTGTTCTTTAATTTATTAGGAGATAAATTTCCCTTTTTATACAAGTAGCTCATATTTGGACCACCTCTTGAAAATCAGTCATTTTACATTTCTTTAATCCTTGGAAAATTAAAACTGATTATTGACGTTTTTAACCCTTACATCACCTTCATGATTGTTTATAGAAGCAAGTGACTTCAAAACTATCCATACTGAGTGACTAGGAAAATCATAAGGATGAAACTAAAAGTGGTAGCCCATATTTGGACCTTATTCTCTACAACAAAGAATAGAGAAATCAAGGTAAGTGGTTTCCTTATGTGAAGAGAACGGGAGAGAAAGAGATATCAAGGAAGGTGCTGGACTTGGAGCTGAAAAGAAAGATGCCCAGAGAAAGACTGAGGGACAGAGAGGTGAAATGTGTTTAGAAAATTTGTTGAAGAAAGAGAAGCAATTGAAAATGGATCTAGACAGTATATTCAGTTGGTTGGTTAGGCATTTAATGAAGATAAATGTCAAGAAAAGTCAACTTATTGCGTATACAGATATTAAAACAAAAGGTTTTGTACGCTTGTTTTGTGGGAGTGGAATTGCTTGTTGAAGAAATAAAATTAAATATCTAAGAATACGAGTATTAGCTGACAGTAACATAAACTTGGCAGGGCACATTGGAGAGGTTGTAGGTAAAAGGTTTTGAGTATTGCATCTGTTGGAGAGGGTAATGAGAGGATGTACGAGGAAAGCAAGGGAAATGGCTTACAAAACTTTGGTCAAGCCCTCGCTAGAGTATTGTGGGATGACTTGGGACCTACGTTATGAGTATCAATACTGACATTTGATGGGCTTCAGAGAAGGGCATATAGATTTGTCTGTGTAAATTACTAAAGGATGTGTGGCGGAATCACATCGTTACATTAACAGTTGTCAGCGCAGTTCCGTCGTTGTCGCGGCGGCTGCTAACGCAGTATCAACGATGCTCGCTGACCATAACCCGAGCAACGATAAAAACAACCAGAGAGAGTACACCGTTGGCGAGGCGTGCTAAACACGGAGTCTACGTTGCCGCCAAGCTGGAAGTATTATTATTAACATTCGCATTGATTTGTTATTTTAGTGTAACGTGCATATGTGTATGTGTCGTTTATTGGTTGCATTAAAGACATGACAAGAGTTTCCTCTTACAAATCGTAGAATACGATATTGTTTATATGGGTAACGTATCCCCATAATTGGTGACCCCGACGACGAAAAATCCGAACTCTTTTGATCAATGGACTAACTCCAAGAACAACTACGCCAGTTACAGGAGCAAAATAGCATTCCGCGACAGCAAATGCTTCAACAGCAACCCTCGCAATCTACAGTCTCGCAGGTTGGCACATCTGTTAACCGTCTTGCCGTGAAATTACCAGTTTTCTGGCCGGACAAACCAGCACTGTGGTTTGCACAGGCAGAAGCACAATTTGTCATCGCGGGCATTACGCAAGATTTGACGAAGTACGCCTATATAATTTTACAGCTGGACAGCCGCTATGCGGCCGAAGTGGAAGATATTATAATAAATCCACCTCCTGAAAATGCATATTAACACTTGCGTAACGAGTTAATTCGTCGCCTCTCTGCATCAGAAGAGCAGAGAGTTCGCCAGCTGTTAATGGAGGAAGAACTTGGTGACCGAAAACCATCCCAGTTTTTAAGACACTAAGATCACTAGCTGGTGCCACTCAAGTGCAAGACAATCTCCTCCGGCAATTATGGATCCAGCGCCTACCGTCACAGATACAAACTATCTTGCAAACTCAAGCCGACACACCACTAGACAAAGTTGCAATACTAGCCGACAAAATTATGGAAGTTTCTACACCTGCTCTGCACGCCGATGTTAATGCTATCGGCATGTTACCTGCTAATACCGAGGTAAGTCAGCTTGCAAAGCGCATAGAAGAACTTTCGCAGCAGTTGGCTACATTGCAAGCCTCATTTCGCACACGTTCTCGTTCTCGAAGCAAGCCCCCGAAGCCGAGGCACGCTCACAACAGCCGTGATTCTTCGCCGCGTACTGACACCTCTCAGGTTTGCTGGTACCACCGCCGTTTTCACGGCCAAGCTGGCAAATGCCAACAACCATGTAACTTTCAGTTAAACCCCAACGGCAGCCAGTGATGGCGGTAGACGGCTGCCCAACAGGAGGTAACCGCCTTTTTGTCTTTGACAGAAATAGCAGACAATTTTTTAATCGATACTGGTTCTGATTTATGCTGTTTCCCGAAAGATTTTGTAAAAGCGCGTCATCAACGCAACAAATATGAACTTTTAGCGGCAAATGACTCTACTGTTCATACCTATGGCACTTTGTTTCTCAAGCTGAACCTCGGATTGCGGCGCGATTTTTCTTGGAGATTTATAATAGCTGATGTAGCTGTTCCTATCATAGGCTCCGATTTCCTTGCACATTATCACTTGCTCCCGGATTGTCACAACAAGCGTATCATTGACAGCTTGACAGGATTGTCAGTGCCTGTACAGCCAGCTGACTGGAAGCAACCTAGTGTGAAATCACTAAAGGCCCTACAGTTTTTCATGAATATTGCGAGATTTCCCAGATCTCACGCGCCCACCTAAAATGCCGAGAGAAATAAAGCACTCTACCGTACATTTCATTCGCACAACACCTGGACCACCTGTCTCTTGTCGTGCTCGTCGCCTCGCTCCAGACCGTCTTCAGATTGCTAAGAAAGAATTCGAAGCAATGTTAATGGAGGGCACTGCGCGCCGCTCAGAGGGACCATGGTCCTCGCCTCTTCACCTGGTACCAAAGAAAGACAAGGGTTGGCGTCCCTGTGGAGACTATCGAGCTCTCAATGCACGGACAATTCCAGATAGGTATCCACCTCACCATCTCCATGATTTCAGCCACCAGTTGCGTGGATGCACTATCTTCTCTGTCGTCGACCTAGTCAAAGCCTACACTCAGGTTCCAGTGAACCCGGACGACATTCCAAAGACAGCAATTATTACACCGTTTGGACTTTTTGAGTTTCCGTTTATGTCTTTCGGGTTGCGGAATGCCGGTCAAACCTTTCAGCGTTTCATTGATGAAGTCCTATCTGGCTTAGACTTCACCTTCGCCTATGTAGACGATATATTGGTATTTTCAAGGGCCCTGAAGAGCACGAGCGCCATCTGCGATCACTTTTCCAAAGGCTGTCATCTTATGGGATTCTCGTTAACGCTTGTAAGAGTGTTTTAGCCTCTCCAAGTGTTACCTTCTTGGGATACGAAGTCTCTGCCGCTGGCACTCGACCACTACCAGATCGGATCAGCGCTCTGCAAAACTTCCCCCTTCCACAGACAGTCCGTGAACTTAGACGCTTTTTGGGAATGGTGAACTTTTACCGCCGTTTCCTACCTTCAGCAGCAGAATACCAGGCTTCTCTCCACTCGGCAGTATCCAACCTACGAGGCTCTCAACCTGTACCTTGGAATCCGAACCTGGAAAGCACGTTTATGCCTGCAAAGCCAGCCTTGCCAAATCGACGCTACTAGTTCATCCCGATCTCAACGCACCTCTAGGATTGTTTACTGATGCTTCCAACACAGCTGTAGGGGCTTGTCTACAACAGCACGTAAACGCTACGTGGCAGCCTTTAGCCTTCTTTTCTAAGAAGCTTTCACCAAAGCAATCAGAATGGCCAGCGTACTATCGCGAGTTACTCGCTATCTACGAAGCCGTCCAACACTTTCGGCACTTCTTGGAAGCCCACCAGTTTACAATTTACACCGATCACAAGCCACTTACGTACGCGTTTCAGCAACGCCGTGACAAGCTCCCACCTGTGCAACTGAATCAATTATCGTTCATTGCGCAGTTCACCACCAATATTGAACACATTGAAGGTTCTTCCAATGTAGTCGCAGACGCACTGTCCCGGGTCGACGGAATCGCAGACAGAAACTTGAACTTTTCCGCTCTGGCAGACTCTCAGAAGGACGATCCGGAAATCCGTTCTTTCATCAATGGCGAAACATCACTTAACTTGGAGCAAGTCCCAGTACCTGGCAGTACCATTATCCTCTTCTGTGACACCTCAACCGGAAAACCCAGGCCCTTTATCACCACATCATTCCGAAAAGCAGCTTTTTCGTCTGTTCACGGCCTGAGTCATCCCGGCGCCAGAGCTACCACTCGTTTGGTATCAGAACGTTTCGTCTGGCCTAACATGGCGAAAGATTGCCGCGCATGGGTCCGAGCCTGTCAAGATTGTCAGCGCGCCAAAGTTACGCGACACACAAACGCACCAGTCGGAAACTTTACAATGCCATCTGCCCGGTTTCAACATGTTCATTTGGACATAATCGGACCACTTCCAGCGTCAGGAAACTATCGTTATTGCTTAACAGCCATCGATAGATTTACTCGCTGGCCAGAGGTCTGGCCTTTAGAACGCATCACTGCAGAGGACGTTGCCAACGCATTCGTAGCATGCTGGATTTCACGATTTGGATCACCTCTACGTATTACCACCGACCAAGGCAGGCAGTTTGAATCTGTACTGCTCCGGAACCTGGGGCTCTTGACTGGAACGCTAAGAACCCGCACCACTGCCTGGCACCCTGTCAAATGGCATGGTGGAGAGATTCCATCGTCAACTCAAAGCAGCTATTATGTGCCATCCCGGTATGTCCTGGCTGCAAGCCCTTCCCATCGTTCTTCTCGGTATTCGTAGTGCCTACAAAGAAGACCTCGGCACCTCTTCTGCCGAACTTGTGTACGGTGAACCACTACGCCTCCCAGGTGAATTACTGTGCACCGCGACGGAAGAACGTCTGGAAGATACATCCGACTTCGTGGACAAACTACGTCAACAAATGCGCAGACTACGTCCAACACCAGCCACCAGACATGGTCACAGTTCGACCTTTGTTTTCAAGGACCTCGAAACGTGCACTCACGTGTATCTTCGGGATGATTCGGTACGTGGTGCCCTGCAGCCACCATACACTGGCCCACACCGCGTGTTAGATCGCCAGGATAGGACTTTAACTGTTTTAAACAAGGATAAACCAGTACGTGTCAGCATAGAAAGAGTGAAACCTGCCTTTCTGCTCAATGACGATTGTCCTAATATCGAAGGTAGTGCTGTGACAGAACCACCTAGTATGTCAATCAGCAAATCAAAGAAAACTACAGATCACGATACAACGGACAACCCGAGAACCACAAGATCCGGTCGCCGGGTAAAGTTCCCCAAACATCTTCAGCCGTAGCCTCAACTCCGTGGGGGGCTGGTGTGGCGGAAACACATCGTTACATTAACAGTTGTCAGCGCAGTTCCGTCGTTGTCGCGGCGGCTGCTAACGCAGTATCAACGATGCTCGCTGACCATAACCGGGGCAACGATAAAAACAACCAGAGAGAGAGAGAGTACACCGTTGGCGAGGCGTGCTAAACACGGAGTCTACGTTGCCGCCAAGCTGGAAGTATTATTATTAACATTCGCATTGATTTGTTATTTTAGTGTAACGTGCATATGTATATGTGTTGTTTATTGGTTGCATTAAAGACATGACAAGAGTTTCGTCTTACAAATCGTAGAATACGATATTGTTTATATGGGTAATGTATCCCCATAGATGCATTCAGTAACCGAAATTATAAAGAAAAAAAAATGGTTGAGAGTGATTGCAGAATAGAAGGCGAGTCAAGAGAATTGTGGTAATGTACAAAGCATATTAAATATCGATGGAAGATTTAGAAGCAGCATGTGGAAGGGAAAAGAGGATTATGGCTATAAATTATCAAGTGATTTCAGACATAACAGAATAAGCACGATTTCATTTGTAGGTAGGGGAGAGAGGGACTGGAACAAATTGCCTAATGAGTTACAAAAATTTGTCATTAGGTATTTAGGTAAATTGTCACATGCGGATTCACCATTGGTATACGTGCTCGACCATTGGCTTTACTACTAATTTATCCCTTTACAATTACTTTTTGTTCTCCAAACTGGAGTTGACATTGAAAGGGCACTCCTCCGAATATAATAAAGAAAATGTGATATTAAGTCATCGTGTTGTACCACAAGAAGACTTGCAGATCGCATCGTGTCAGTCGGTCACTCTATCGACTCTTATATGTATTTTTTATTTCATTCGTGCTATTCGGGATTGGAATCACAGACTAAAGATTAGTTTCGGTACAAAGAACTCTCTACCACCCACAATATTTGTTAATTGCAGAGAATGGATGTAGATGTAGAAGCAGTAATTGTTTGTTTTGAATAAAAGTATTTTGTTTCGTGTCAGTTGTATAAAACCAGTCTTAATTTACAGGTAACCGTCGTACTGTGTGTTCTTCTTGTTTCGCTTGGCATTATTAATCGGAACTCGTCAGAAAAAAAGTTAATTATTTTGCTTACACATCATTTTAAAAGCAGAAAGTAGACAAGCTATAAGGCTGGGCACTGGTCTTTGTGACGCGTGTTGCCGATTTACGCGCACTGCTTCTGCTCTTGAAAGCGTCTGAGGGCAGTATTTGGAAAAACAGCTACTCTCTACTCTTTGTCAGTCGTATCTTGGTCAGCTCTTGGTAGTCATTATCCGTTATAAGTTTATTTCTGAAGTGTCAACAAATATTGCTGACATATTTTTACGTTTGTAAGTCTTAATGTATTTGACATCCAGAACATTTGGAATTGTCCTGTGTTTGTGCGATTTCTCATCATGATGTTAGTAATATAAAACTGTTTGCGACGTTATTTCAGACTTTGACGGTGACCAGCACTTGGGCCCAGCCGATCTGCAGCACACTCTGCGCCTGCTCACTAACAACGAGCTGTCCCCCGAGGAAGTGTCGCAGGCGTGCGACAAGGTGATCGAGGAGTCGGACGTGGACGGGGACGGCAGGTTGTCCTACATGGAGTTCGAGCACGTCATCACACGCGCCCCGGACTTCTTGTCCACATTCCACATCCGAATTTGAGATCGATCTGCTTCTTAACCCAATTCCATTATCTACTAGTGAAGTTCGTTTACGTGTTTAGCAAACAATCATCAAAAATTGAATTGCACTTATGAAATGTCAGTATAGTGGTAGTAATATGTAATTATTATTATACTTTCATTACCTAAATTTGTACATATCAAAACAGTGAATATATCACTATGTTCACGAAAGATAACATTAAAGTTCTTACATCACAACACGAAACTTGTATAAACTGTTCTTAAACTGCCCATGGGTGGAAATAACATTTAGAAAAATATCAATAAAAAGGTCAGAAGGCTCAATGAATTAAGAGAGAATAACTCTTTAGAAAATAAAACGTTTAAGAAAGAAGTATCGGTACATCCATGGATGAAAATTTAGAACGTTCGTTTTTATCACAAATCTGTATTTTTTATATGTTTGGTCATAACTGATGAACTACTCAAGGTATAGCTCATATATTCCAGTGAGCTAATGTACTGAATTGACATCTTCTCATAATAAAAGCATAATCTCATATGCTTTTGTTTGAGAAATACCGTTTCATCATACAACGACGTCTAGCAGTTACGTTAGTGACAACTGTAGTCTGCAATTATAACCACAAAATGTTCAGAACTTCATAATTTCGCAGATACAATTTATTTCTTTTTAACAACAGGTCGTTAGGGTCGACAGAAGATGGTGTGAGACTAGAAGGGCAGTCGACCGTGGTAATGAAAGAGTCATACCTCCATTAGCCTTCAGTGATTTCTGAAGGCTATTAAAATCCGAAACCTGGATGACCATATTGGGAATCGAATCTGGAACCTCCAGAATCAAAAGAAGAAGTATAATAAATTAACACACTGTTAAAGTTCCCTGCCTTGAATGGTATGGTTGAGGTTGATTTGCCCGCACAGCAATTTTAGTGGCACAATTTGAAACGTGCGTCAAATTTTTCTCAATGTTTTCGGAAAAATAACAAAACGTTTTAGAAAGTTCGATAGACATCCCATCTGGTCTGAGAAGCGGGAAGAAGGTTGTTAATTGGCATTCTGAAGGTTATATTAGAAAAGATTTTACAATTTTTTACCCTCATTTTTTCATGAACAAAATTCTACAGTAGTACGAGAAACGTAAGATGTCATACTATTCCCATGTACGCATTCAAGAAATCTCATTGTGATCTTACAAAAGCTTGTGAAACATGACTATATATATAAAAAAGAGATTACAAATGCATTTTCACTTCATGCTCTGGCGGCATATCACGCATGGAGGAAGGAATATATGGAGACGAAGCTAGGGACAGGGCCCGCTCTAGGGGGGACAAGCCGGGCATTTGCCCGGGGCGCTAAAATTTAGGGGCGCCATTTCGGCTGTAAGTGTGAGAAAAATATAATGATATTAATGTGTTAAACACCCAATTAATAAAAACAATCGATATACCGATTTTTTCGTTAGTTAAAAACTTCCAGTTCTTAGCTATTTGGGTGCGCCCCTAGAGACTTCGAAGAGGACGGGGCGCGGACCTCATTAGGGCGCGCCTTTGTCCAGCCGCCTCTGTGTGAATTGCGCCATAGGAGCAAACACAAGAAGAAGCCACACAAGAAGACAAATCTACCGTGAAGTCAAACCACATCCAAATGCATCTGGAGTAAATGTCGAAAGACAACAGACTCCATCATACTCTGCCATAAAGATATGGCAATGACTGGCTACTCTGACTGATAGGAGCAACTTCAAAATGCGCCGCGTCCGCGCCACGTCTCTTCTGTGTCAATTGGGCCTTAGCACGCGAGTAGAATGCTGTTTCGACTTTTGTTGTTTCAACTTGCTTATTATTGCTAATTATTAAAGTGGTTTCATTACACAACAGCATTACTATTACGTTATTAGTGATAAGTGGAAGTTCATAAAATTTACTTCAGGATTTTATAATTTCTAAAGGTAAGTACATCTATGATTAAAACTGTTATTTAGTTGGGTATACGACATAAGCGAACAACGACAAAAGCGCACAACAGAAGCGCGGTAGTGTTACACTTGACCTTTGCTACCTGCGCTGATTCTGACATTATACTGCCCACAAGTTACTAGACACGGCGAAAAAGAGTGTTCTAGACTCTAAAACACAGAATCGATAGTGCTTGACGGGAGATGCTGAGTATTTATTTTATTGAATTGATGAACCAAATCAATATAGATCTTAGTTATTGGAAATCGAAGTGGAATATTTTGCTTAATAATTTCTTCTCGTAATCCGAGCTTCGCAGATTTGTTGTAAAAATTAGATATAGGCATTGAAAGTGTTATGGTTGTGTTAAATTACATATTCTAGCTTTGATCGCTTGTGAAAATACTGTAGTTTAGTGGGTGAGGGACAGTACTTATAATCATTAATAAATAAATAATATTAACAGCTGCTGATTACCGATTAGTTACTTCACATACCATTAGTAGCCTATATTCAATTTCGAATGTTAACTGCTAATATATAATAACCCGTGATGCTTATTATATATACGAATGCGGTTTCCAGATACTCTATTTGCTGCATTTGTAAACCGTTTCAACAAAAAGAAATTCATTAACTATTTTAGTGAATGTGAATAACTTTGTAAGTTGGTTTAATAAGTGCATTGCGCGACAATCACTCCACAACAACATTTTTTTTTATTTTTTTTTGTGAACTTGGAACGTATTCTGTTTAAGCCTATAGAAATTGCCATTTACGGATCGTATCCTCCGCGAATAAGCTTTGACTGTGTAGTAACACTATACTTTCTTTATGTTCACAGGGTATGGAATATTTTGTGTTGTGCATAAATATTTTTATATCCACTGAGAATATGGTTTTAGCTTATCTAGAACAAGGATAAATATTTACTTTTTATATTATTTTATAGTGTACATTGTTTGAGTTACGGGCGTGCCTCTTCCAAAATGTTTGATGGTCAAAGAAAACTATCTGGTTACCAGTACAAAAAAAGAAGGTTGGGAAAGGAAGTGGAAAGGCAGAATCAATCTTGCGCGTTAAAAAAATATACTGCATTCATGGTTTACCAAACAAATCTTAGAATCCAGTATCAGGTCAGGATACAAAAGAAGTACAGAATCGTCAGAGAATAATAGCACACAAATGCACGAAGTTTCTAAACCAATTGGAACTGACACCAACCTCACAGAAGGCGTTCTAAATCTTTGTGGCCAAGAAGCTTACGAGACGCCGTAAAAAGCTTTTTAGTAAGGCAAGGTCCACCTAAACTATTGCATAATTACAAATTTCCTTCCAATGACACAGGTCGACATTTTAGCACAAAATATTATGCACGAAATTTAAGCAACGGAGAGCAAATATTGCGAGATTAGCTACTATCTTTCACAAAACTGCATTTACTGCTTCTGTTGCAAAATTTTCGACCGTTTAGTTAGTTCCCTCTCAAAGGAGGGTTTTAAAAATTGGAAGCACGTTGGCAAAACTTTAAGAGAGCATGAAATTTCGAAAAATCATATTCAGGCATACAATAAACGAAAGATTAAATTGTTGTAAAACTGTAGATACTGCCACTCAAAAAGTTATTAATTCCGAAATAAATCATTGGAATGAGGTGCTTCTAAGAATCGTTTCAATTACCAAAATGCTTGGTAAAAGTTGTCTGGTTTTTCAAGGTACAAGCGACAAGTTGTTGGAGCATAATAACGCTAATTTCTTAAAAATAGTTGAGTTACAGTCTGAATACGATCCCATTATGGAAGAGCACGTGCGTTGAGTGCTCTAAAAAGTAGAGACTAAAGCTCAATATCTTGGGAAAAATATGCAAACCGTGATAGTAGATCTGCTGCATCAAAGTGTAAAGTCTCAAGTTATTAATGAAATAAAAAACAATTCAAATATTTTTCCATAATTTTAAACTGTACTCCTGACTATAGTAAGATACAGCAAATTACTCTTGTAATCAGGTATGTTTCAACCAATAAATTTAATCCTAATGTTGAAATTAAAATTAATGAAAGCTTTTAAGGCTTCTTACCAGTCGAAAGATCCACAGGAAAACAAATGTCTGATACTATAGTTGGAGATCTTAATGACTTGGGTTTAAATTTGCAGGATATCAGAGGCCAGTGACTGACAACGGGTCCAATATGAGGGGCAATAAAACAGGAGTGCAATCTAGAATTAAACAATATAATTCGCGAGCATTCAATGTTTCGTGTAGTAGCCATTCTCTCAATCTTGTTATTAATCGCAAAAGCGTCCTTGGAAGCCGCTAATTTCTTCAATATGGTCCAAAAAATATATTTATTCATTTCGGCATCTACTTTTCGATGGGAAATACATTTAAAGCATATTCAGGGTTCAACTTTGAAATCATGGAGTGACACTAGGTGGGAGAGTAGGATAGAGGCATTAAAATTTCATTTTGGGAGATGTATACGACGCCTTGCTAAGCATTTACGAAAACCAAGAAATTGATATTTTAATGATTTAGCCATTTTGGTAATTGAATATGAAATTGCTGATGAAGTAAATTTAAAAATGTAATAAAAAATTCGCAAACTGAAAGTAAGAAAAAAAGTTTTTTTTGTGATTTTAGCGTATTTGATGTAATCTCGTTTTATTTTCAAAATAATGGCATTTACATTGTTTGTGTGATAATATCCATCTGTAATAGCATTTAAAAATGTAAAAAAAAAAATATGGTTTATTTGTGGCTATGTACAGATATTTCATTATTAATTTCTCTATTTTGTGCAGCTATATCAAAATTCAATAACTTTATTTATGAATATACGATTTTATTAAAATTAAAATTAAATATTTTATTCGATTAAAAAATCATTATTTTTTTAATAAAATATATAATTCTACATAATCTTAAGGGGCGGCAATTTTTCTATTTGACCGGGGTGGCAAAACCACTAGAGCGGGCCCTGCTAGGGACCTTCACCACGCACTGGAGTGAAACCGGATAGAGAGAAGTGGGGTGGGGAAGTTGCCACATTGGCCGGCCGTAGAAACACGGGGAATAGACACAAAAACCTAAAGGGAATCATACAACAACCGTGTCACCGCAATATGATGATGGATTATTTTGTAACTCGACGAGACAGACCAAAAATGAAGAATAACATTTTTTGATATCCTGCTTGGTTCTTGAGACATATTGTCCAAAAAGTGAGGTGCTTTCGGTTGAAATTCTGAAGAAACAATTCCCCAAGGTCCAATTTGGTGTTAGATTCTTATTTAACATGAAGAGACAAATCGAAAATAAAGAATAGAAATTTTCGAAATCTCACTTAGTTCTCGAGATATACTGTCTCAAAAGTGACGTGTTTTAGGTTGAAATTCAGAAATTCTTGTTACATAATAGATTCTTATGTAACACGACGAGAGAAATTGAAAGTAAACAATAAAAATGTTCGATATCTCGTTTAATTCTCGAGATTTGCTGTCTCCAAAAGTCAGAAGCTTAAATGGGAGTAGTATTTATTGCGATACGCGATACATGTTGTGTCACTAACATGGTGCTTATGAAATTACTAACAACTAGTAATAAATTGTTTGTTCCTTCTGATACAGGCTGCAACTCAACCTACCCACAATTCCATTAACATTGTCGCTACAAAATCAAACTATGTAGACACACCTAAACACACGAAATGCATCGCAAACTAAATTTCGGGTAACAACAACGTTTGCTTCATCACGTTTCATAGTTCGCGCAGCAAAAATTACCACAATTTCATCGTACACTTTCAATGTAAACTGAACTGGACTAAAGCATGCAGAATACCATATTCACACAGGTGGGCACAGTTAATCCAACGTTAACTTCGTTAATCATTATTCCGCTACTTAAAAAGTTAACTTCGATAATCGTTAAAGCGTTAAATGTTTATAAATTTAACGCAAGTTAAAGTTATCCATTAAAAGTTAACAAGTCAAAAGTTGTACTGATGTATTAATATTATAGTACGGTAGGTATAACTGCTCTCTATCTCAAGGTGTTATGTACCATGATGCAAGTGTGGATTTATTTATAAAAAATTAACAAATTGTGGTTACGCTATCGCCACAACAACGAAGTGGTATTCCTGTCTGTTTCTTGAGACTGTGATCAACATAACACTTGCAAATTGTCTTACGAGAGACAATTAAGGTACTCGTGACTTTATAAATATAAAAAAAAAAAAAAATGAATGCAGAATGAAAAGCAACAATATTATAGAAAACAAGTTGGACTGGGACACCTGAATAAGTGAAAACTGCGACCAGTGAAATTTGCGGCCAACCTAAAATCTACGACCAATGCCTGCTACGGTTACCTTTGTGCCACGGCCTACCTGTGACCTAAAGGCCCCTTTAGACGACCCGGCTGGTTTCACTAAATCATGGCCTGCATGTTTTTACGTGAACAAATAGAACGGAAGTTAGTCAGCTACATCCTTTTACATTACACGGCCGAAACTGCTAAACTAGCTTCTACTTTTTTTTTTTTTAAAAAAAAAAAAGAAGGACTCACAAATGTTTCGAATTAAAATTGCACATCACCTTTTTTGTAACTTATGTATTATTTCTTTGAAATTTTTCGCACTGGTTACTAAAAGTTGAGTTTTTTGCTGATCAGCAACACTGTTTGCAGACTCCAGTGCGATACTAACTATCGATCAGGCGGTCGGTCATCCACTGGCACAGAATTTCGTCCGAGTAATGCCCGATTTGACGGCCGAACAGTTTGTCCGATTAACCTCTTCCGACACACACTGTCGATCCGTCACTGTTGCTTCAACACCAACTGAACGCGATGTTTTTACTAAACGTATAATAACGACAAACATTTTGTAAAAATAAATACACCTCATTACAGATAATAATGTCGATTTGTCAATAAGATATGTTATGACGCTTTTTAGTTTATTTACGTTTGCAGAATTCACAATATAAAATAGTCACACCGCCGCCGGCTGAAAATGCTTGGCGCGCCGCCACCAAGATTTTAGCAGGCGGCGCCCACTACTACACCGAACATACGAGCAACGCTGCCAGTACAGCCAACTTATATTATACCGCTGTCTCTTTGAAATTATACAGAATGAAAACCATTATACAAAGGGGTCATCCATTGATTACGTACGTGAGTGAAAGTGCTGGGAGCAAAAAAAGTCCATGAAAAGCAATCAATGTATACATTGATAAATTTTGAATAACAAAAAGGAAATAGATATGCAGGACGGGTTGCCAATTCAATGAAACAAAAGGCAAAGACTTTCAAAAAGGTGCTGGAATGTACTTTACTTTTAAGAGCTCATTTTTGTATCCAGTTATACAAGGCAATCTGTTATATAAACAGGATACAAGAGGTAACCAAATTATACAAGTTTTGTATCCAATTATACAATCTGGCAGCCCTGCATACGAGTGGTGGCGTGGCGCACAGTTCAAACAAACGAAAAGACGTCAACAACCTATGTAATGGACTAAAGTTAACGGAAGTCCAATTTAACGGAAGTTATGAAGACCGTTAATGATTTTTCAGGTTAACTTAAAAGTTAAATTTTCGCAATTTTTTTAACTTCGTTAATTAACGATTAACGGATTAACTGTTTTGTGCCCAGCTGTGCGATATTCATTGTATCGCGATATAACTTGACCCGCTTAAATTAGACTTCCAACACTTGTTTACAATAAGGCTAGCCTTTTATGTGCAAAGTAGTAGCATATGCTGATTGTCTACACTACACCAACAAATATTTGAGAACGTTAGTATCCTACTGAGAGCAATAAATAAATTTATAACAATAGGCCCTAATGTTGCAGTTACCTATCAGACACTTCAAGAACAAAAAGTACAATGTGACTTAATTATGAAACGTTATTCCAGGTTGTTTCGTATCTTGTCTGTTTGTGTAACGGTATGCAACACAACTTGGCATTATAGAAAACTTTAGAATACTAGAAAATGAAATATTCTCAGCAGCAGACACAGTGAAAATAGCTCATTATTTTGGGGTTATTCCTATGACCACCACGCATGCACAGTCGGAGACAAGTTTTTATATGAGGTTTCATAGATTTAGCGTTATTTCGTCTCCATATATTCCTTCCTCCTTGATATCACGTAGCATCGTAAGACAACCGCAGATTCTAACTCAAATATAAGATTTGTTACCGTGAATACTTTAAGATAACAACCATAGAGGTTGATTAACCTGTGACTTACATCGCACTCAAAAGATTATTTCTGAATTTTTTGTTTGTTTTTGTTATTTTTTTTTTTTACGGAAAGAATATATTGGTACGTCGAGTCTGAAGTGTAAAGATTTTCTTTCTCAATCGAAGAAAGTATAATTGTATATGGTTTAGTGAAATCAATAAACGTTTTCTTTTAATTGAAAACTATTGAATATCATGCAGATGTATTATTAAAACAAGGAAGCGAACATAAGACATTTTGGTGTTGTGTTCAAAATGCAGTACGGGCTGCAGGAAACGAGAGTATTTCCTTGCAAAATAGGCTACCGTGGACTGAACGTAGGAAAGTAATTATTTTAAAAATTAATTATTCCAAAAACAAACCTGCAAATAACCTGATTAACATTTTTGCAGCAGTTGGCAATATCCTGGTCGAATGAGTGGCTGTAGAAGAACACAACACATTTCAACGAAAATTTTAGAAAAGAAGTAATTTAAATAATTTGTGTTGGAAAATTGTAGACAGATTTGTTTGTAAAAAAATTTCAGGCGCAGTAGGTAGAAGACTCCAGGGCTGTGTAAATTTATATGAATTGTTTTTATGATATTTATGTAAGTTTTCAAACTGAATTGCAGTGTTTCATATTTTGTTTATATCATCGTTGAATCAGTTTGCAATTAGTAAGTGACTTTCCTATTACGACGTTGTATTTTGTTTTTGTAGTGATAATTTTCTTCACTTGGCAATGTTTAAGGAGGCATCCAGTAATTTCGGTATTGGTAGTAATTGAATTAATTTGATTTTGGTCAGAATGGCTAATAATAAGGATAGCGAAATTCAAAGATGAGAAGACATGATATCCGTGAAAATTATTCCAGAGAAATCGTGCCATAGTTAAACGATCGTGGATTAAATAGTTTTTACGAAGGTGATAAATTTGAGACTTTGGACAACTTGCCGGACATTCAAATTGATTTCATGAGTAATTTTACGGAAATAGGTACGGTAAGACAGAACCATTTGAAAGTAAAATTACTATTTTCATGATCGTGCGGCAGATAACAAAAGATTCAAGATCAGCAATCAAATGAAATGTTATTCGTGTTCATGCGGCAAATGGAAGAAAATCTAATAAAACAAATTGTGAGTCACAATAACCGACATAAGAAAAAATTGAAAAAACGCAGAAAGAGTTACAAGAAAAAATTGTAAACTTACAGAAAGAGACACAAGAAAAAACTGCAAACATAATTGAAAACTCAGAGAAAGAGATACAAGAAAAAATTGTAAACTCTCAGAACGAGATAAACGAAAAAATTGTGTACTCACAGAATGAGACTATGAAATCACAAGAAATTTGGTGCCAAGAATTAAAAGAAATTAAGTCACAGGAGGAATTTCCTAGTGATACAAAGCAAGAAGTTGTGATATTTAAAAAAGAGAGTGCAAAAAGGAATGCAATGTACGGTTGAGTAGAAGAACAGGAACGTACAATCGAGAAGGTGGTGGACGAGAGCAGCGATAATGTAAATCAGAACCTGGACAATGCCATGGTGGTAGGAATAGAGGGGAGTGTCGCTTAAACTGTGAAGCAGCCTGTCTCCCGAGCCGCCATATTCGTGGGTTCAAAACATTGGTCTGTTTTCATTAGCTTCCTGCTGTGAACATTTCATGTTCGGATATTTCAAGGTGTTTTATAATGCCAAATTGTGTTGCCTATGGTTGAACAAACAGAACAAGTAAAAAACAACCTGGAATAACATTCCATAGGTAAGTCACGTTGAAATTATTGTTCTTGAAGTATTTTTAGTGTGGCGTCTGCAAGACATAATAGATGTCATTATAGATTTAAAGTGCCTGTTAAAAAAGTTTATTCACAGCTCTCAATATGACGACGGTGTTATCGAATATTTGCTGATGCAAAGAACCATTTTATCTTACTATTTTTCCACGTGTGGATCAAGTTTACATCGCGATGAAGCGAATACATTATTCTATGTGCTTTAGTCCAGATGTACCTAATTTATGTTGAAAGTGTTTGATGAAATTAATTGTGATAATTTGTGAAATGCGATCTAGTAATCGTAATGAAGTCCATTTTGTTGTTATCTGAAATGTAATTCGCAATACGGTTAAAGTGTTTGGTTGCATTTGCGTCGTTTAACTCTTTTGCGGCAACATAAAGTCAAATTGTGATTAGGTTGAAATGACGCCTGTTGCAGAATATTCTTTTTCTAGCATAAGAACAAATTATTTCTTTGTCATTAGTAATTTATTGAGCACGTTGTTAGTGACACAAGCTTGCGACTTTTGATATATGGTAGCAAGATAATTGCACTGGCCAGTTCTATCATTACCTTGGCGCCATAATCTGTGATGAATACTTATGTAACTTAACGGAACTAATTGAAAGTAAAGAACACAATTTTTGATATCTCACTTAGTTCTCTTTTCTTTTGGCCCAAGCCACATTTCGACCTATCCACCTCATTTTTGAGACAGTATATCTCGAGAACTAAGTGAAATATATATATAAGAACTCATCATTAGATTGTGGACCCACGGTATGATAGACTCCCCTTGCACTGATGCTGCTGACGAATTTAAAAAGGTCTATCGAATACTAGTGCAATATCTTCTGAGTAAGCCGTGAATTCTTTTGAAGGTTTCAGTTGCTTTAAAGTCCTAACAATTCATCTAGGCTATTTAGATAATTTCATATATAGGACTTGCTTCTGCTTGTAAAAAGGTCGAGACCTATTTTTCTTGATTTTGTAATCTTTCTCATCAAAGGTTTAGAAAGGATTAAAATTACAGAAATGGAATGTGGTAATACAATCTATTTGAAATAGCAATATTAAGCTTAGGTCTTGTATTTTTTTGCGACGGTAGGGAGAAGAAAAGCCATGTTTCGGCATACAAAATTCCTATCAAAAATTATTTAGCAGCTTGTTTTCCTTGAATTCTAATGTTTATAGGTTATATCAATTAGGGTATTTGTAAATGTGACCCCATAAGACTTCATTTTTAGTAATGCGATGATTAAAAACGAAGAAATTCTTCCGTTCCGTCTACATTCCTTGTGTTCCTTGACCCTACCAATATGGCGACCTCGCCACCCCACCGCTCTCCACTCGGCGTCACATCGTTGTATGGAGTAGGTCCCTTACGTGGTCTCCTCTCTTTTCTTTGCTCCATGGACAATGCATGGAGGAAAGAAATATATGGAGACGACGCAAGAGACCTTCACCACGCATTGAAGTGACGTCGGGCGGAGGAGGAGTGGGGGGGGGGGGGGGCTAGGCCGCATCCATACAGACCCGGGGTATATGTACAAAAACCTCAAGGGGACTCTAGGATAAACGTAACGCCGCAATCTGCTGATGGATTATTATGTAACTCGATGAGACAAATAAAAAATGAAGAATAAAATTTTTTGATATCCTGCTTAGTTTTCGAGATATTCCGTCTCAAATGTGAGATGTTTTTGGTTTAAATTCAGAAGAAAAAACTGGTCAAAGTCAAATTTGATGATGGATTCTTATTTAAAAAGACAAGACAAATAATAAATAAAAATATTCGATATCTCGCCTAGTTCTCGAAATATAGTCTCAAAAGTGAGGTGTCTCGAGTTGAAATGCAGAAGAAAAATTTCGCAAAAGTCAAATTTGATGATGGATTCTTATGTAACACGACGAAAAAAATCGACAATAAAGAATAAATTTTTTCGATATCTTGCTTAGTTTGCGGGATATACTGTCTCTAAATTGAAGGGATTGGGTTGGGACGCGGCCTGGACCAAAAATTAATTCTGCCAAAGCCACAATTAATTATATGGTGGACATGCAGAATGGATATTTCAGTTTTATTACTACCACTTGTGGTTAGGTTGAACTGCGGCCCAGAATAAAAATAGTTATCTTGTTACCATTCCATGTAAGCTTAATTGGGAATAGCTGGAAGTAGTTTCCATCACGATACACATTTTGTCAATAACTTGGTTCTCATGAAATTTCTAACAATAATACATAAATTATTTGTCCCTTATGCAACACAAGATGGCATTATAAAACACTTATACACATTAGAAAAGGAAATAATCACAGCATTAAACACACTGTGAGCTTTGCATTTGTATGGATTCGCAATATGGCCGCTGCCGCAACCGCGCAAGCGCAGTATCAGCCGAGAGTTTAGAAGCGGCGTCACAGATTTAACGTCATTTCTTCTCCATATATTTCCTTCCTCCATGGGACAATGAAACTGACGATATGAAGCAGAAGCAAAATAGGAAAAACTGTGATTTTAAGAATGAAATTGAGAACTATAAGGAGTCGCGTTTCAGTCAAGTAACAGAATTAATGGAAAATATTCAAGAAATTGCGCAAGTTTGAAATAAAGTGCGGACACAAGATGACAGAATAAGCGGATTGGAAATTAAATTGGAGCAGTGGAAAGGACTGAAAAACATGAAGCAACAAAGGTTTGAACAGACATATGATTGCAATGTGATGGAATATCAACTCAAATTGCTGAAAATGAAATTTAAACCAGATGATAAATTTCAACCACACTATTTTGAGTAAGTATGCAGAGCAGCAATTTGTCATACACAGAGAAAGTGCGATGAAGACGTAGCTAAATTTAAGGAGAAGAACCAAGAATTCAAAGATCATATGTATAGATGGAAGACAGATATGATCGTGGGAATAGCGAAAATCACTGAACAGGAAGCAGGAAGAAAAGAATAAAATCAAGCAAGGGAAGTGAAAGGAGCGAAGAAGTTGTATGGGATACCTGAAAGCAGAAATGTGACTGATAATTTTGTCGAAATGGGGTCACAATTAATACTGAGTTTCGACTTTCAAAGTTCTAAGCAGGAAAGATGGAAAAGACGAAAGAAAGAGGCTTGAATTTGAACCACGAAGGAAAAAATGTGGTGAAGCATATGGGAAAAAGTTGTGTTGTATAAAAGGAACTGCTATATGGATCGAAAAGACTGAAATAATGGAAATATTTTAAATCAAGATAAAATAAAGAAGAGCAAAAAAAAAAAAAAAAAAGAGTGTCCAAGCAACCGAAAGAAAACAAATTGTAACAACAAAAACCTTTACATCAAAATAAAATTTGTTAGAACTGTTGATGAAAAAAAGAAAGAAGATAATAAAAAAATAATAATAAGGAGCCAGATAGTAGCAGTAAATATGAAGAAAACGAGTTATTTAGTAGTAATGAAGAATAATGAAGAAGAAAAGGTAATAAATGAAGATAAAGAAATGTAGAAACAAAGGTGGGATAAATCGACGAAATCGAAATATTGAATAAAAAGGAAGATTAAAGGAATAATGAAGAGGCATAACCAGAATGTTAGCTGACTGAATTCAAAGTAAGTTATTTTCTGCTAAATAAGACAAATGTAGAGTTACGGTAAATGGAATTAAAGCAGAAATTGAGGAAAATTTGATGTAAAATCGAGATTATTGACAATTGTGTGAATAGTTATTTCTGAACACCCAACTCTTAGTTACAGGATGTTTTAAACGCTTCATAGTGCAAAGGATCGCCGATATTAAAGTTGATGATAGCGTAGCACATTTCTCTTTTTTTTTACCACATGTGGTCTTAGATATTTCCATACATGTTCCATTTTTCTTGTATTGAGGCATTTTTGTTATAACATGGTGTAATTATCAAGTTCTATTTAAATTGTAGTTTAATTTTAACCTTAATATTTTATTAATTGAGTACAAAGAATGTTATCTAAAACTGATCCTTAAATAGGACAATGAATGAAAACTTTGGACATTTGATGAAAATATTTTAAAAGACTTTCATAGAAAAGTGAATAAAATGTGGTATAATAAGTATTTTAGTTGTTTTTGTAAATGTAACTATAGTTGTTATTTAACATTTTTGTTTGTTGAAATAATAATTTAGTTAAATAATGATTTAACTGCTCAGAAATGGGGGAGGGGGGTATTTATATGTAAGATAACAACCGTAGAGGTTGATTAACCTGTGACTTATATCGCAGGCAAAAGATTGCCTCTGAGTGTATAAGAATATTTTGTTTTTTTGGTTGTTGTGGAAAGAATATATTGATAAGTCGAGTCTAAAGTGTGAAGATTTTCTTTCTCAATCAAAGAAAGTGTAATTGTAAATGGTTTAGTGAAATCAATAAATGTTTTCTTTTAGTTAAAAAATGTTGGATATGATGCAGATGTATTATTAAAGCAAGGAAACTCAGTGGCGGCTCTAGACGTAGTGACATGTGACTTGTCATCACCTTTAATCAAGAATAAATAAATTTAAAAAATAAATGCAGTGAAAGAAAAATAAATATTTATAAATGCGGCATTCTCTACTCTATGATAACTTATGACTGCTAGAGAAAGTATTTAACGCCATCTGTTGACCACATCAGTGAACTGTTTCGCTGTCGTGGAGACAATTTTCAGATGGCACAGATCGCTCATTTCGTGGAAATATTCAAAGGTGGTGGTTCGCTTTTTTGGTGGCAAATGGAGATAATTTCGTTCTGTCACACGCTGTAGCTCTATAAAGTTAGTAACACTGTCACTAGAACGCAGCAGCAGTAGCTGCCATTTTTGTAGCATTCAATTAAATATCCACTGGAACAGTGCTCCAACCTGTAGTTCGCTGATTACTGGTGGTCTGCGAGCATAGGAGTTCCACAGGCATAATATTATAAACTCTGATACCACATTCGTACTGTATAAGGCTGTATGCCCAACATTTAAAAGCCTTGAATATTTCAACGACCGGGAAAAAATGTGGCAATTCGAGGATGAGGATAGAACAGCACTGTTTCCAACAGTCTATTAATTTCCATATGACGTCTATAGATTAAGTAAATGACGGTTTACTAAGGGTTTTAAGTGGGTATGAGGAACTGTGGTAGGTGATAAGACTGGTAACGCGAGTGGTGAAGTAAATAAAAATAAACGGCGTACGGTCTAGCGTCTTTTATTTTGGTTTATTCGTGTAGGCCGGTGGTATAGTGTAGCGTCCAGACTGTAGTAACATTATTATTTATCTGGTTTGGTCTGATTAACATGTAATTAGCATTTAATAGTTCACATCCAGTTTTATATCTGCGTTTTCATGGGATTCAGAACGTGGTTTTAGATTTATTACGTTATAATGCTACATGTCCGAGATTTTAATAATAACAATATGGAAAATAAAATTAGGCCCAGGGTGGAAGACTTTTTTTTTTTTTTAATGGCATTTGGCAACTGAGGCCATACTGCCAGCTCGATGTAATTATAATTGCTTTCAGTGTATGGACGCCACAGGACGGACAGGACATTCACACAGACACACAACACATAACATCCATGCCCGCGGCCGGATTCGAACCGGCGGCCTTCGGCACGCTACCGAGGCCGGCATGGTGGAAGACATTAAAGACAGAGAAAAAATTGCGGAGGTAACTGGCGCCGGAGGAAGGAAACTCAGAAGAGGAAAATGAAGTTGCGTAATCGACGTCCATAGCCGGCTGAAACGAAAAGAAGAAGAAGAAAAAAATAGGCCTGTGTGAGTTAGTAGCCCACAGGATTATTTCTGAAAATTTACTGGTCCCCGGGTTGAAAAAGGTTTGGATACGGTGACCTAGAAACTTTGTCAATGCGAGCATGAAATATTTTTTTTTTTTTTTAGATTCTCTGAAGGAGAATTACATAAGTTTATGAATGCACGCAACAGGAAAAGATTCTCATGCGAAACGTGTTCCTATGTAGTCGTGGTCATCGAAGGCAGTGCCCAATAAGAAAGTATGGGGCTCCAGGCACTCTCGAAAATTTTGATTCCCTCTGTTTTTGAAAATAATTATCTGTATTTTATAAGTATAAAGAAAAGGTTTTGAAGATGACTAATAGAATTTATCATATTTATTTATTCAATTAACAAACGAATTTTACGATTTATCATATTTTGAAAATTACTTTTATTTATCATACACTAAAATGAAAAAAAAAATAATTTCCATGTGTTTCATTTTACTTTGATTGTTTTATACTGGATTTTATTTTTTATTATTTTTATTTAGTGAAAAAAAGTGAACTTTCAGGGGCCTTCAAAAATCAGAGGCTCCAGGCGACTGCCTAATCATGCCTAGTCCTGCCTATTGGGTAATCCAGCACTGCTTGTAGATCAACTTGTCGGTTTTTAGCTAATCACTAAATGTTTACAGTTTGGCGAATTTTAAAACATTTATCATTGATTAATTTCAAAATCATTTCTTTATTCCGGCAGTAACTTTGGTGGTAGGTAAATTAATGGAAAGATTGATATGCAACCACATCAGAAATATATGTGAGGAACGTAAGTGGTTTTCAAGCAGGCAACATGGTTTCAGGGAAGGATATTCATGCGAATCTCAGTTGGTGGGATATATGCAAGATATTTCAGATGAAATGGACAAGGGAGGCCAAATTGATTGTGTAGCACTAGATCTGTCTAAGTCGTTTGACAGAGTAAGCCATAAAATGGTAGTAAATAAGGTAAAAACCATTGGAGTGGATAAGAAAGTCATTTGCTGGGTAGAAGAATTTTTAAAGGGTAGAAAACAGAAAGTTAGGGTAGGAAATGTAGTATCAAAAGAAGTGGAAGTAAAAATGGGTGTGCCACAGGGTAGCGTATTGGGACCATTGCTATTCATTATTCTAATGAATAATTGCGTTGATTGTTTACTATCTGAAATTAGATTGTTTGCAGATGACATAATGCTGTATAAAAGAATCAAAACGATAGAGGATTGTAAACAGTTGCAGGGTGATCTGGACAGGATGTCTAATTGGGTTGATAAACATGGAATGAAGATAAGTGCAAAGAAGAGTCAGCTTATTAGATACACAAATAAAAAACAAAAGGTTAATTATGAATATAAGGTGGGGAAAGAATTGCTTGCTGAAGACTTGAAATGTAAATATCTTGGAATTACTTTTGATAACAAACTTAACTTAATTATGAATATAAGGTGGGGAAAGAATTGCTTGCTGAAGACTTGAAATGTAAATATCTTGGAATTACTTTTGATAACAAACTTAACTGGGCAGGACACATAGGACAGGTGGTAGGAAAAGGTTTCAAAGTTCTGCACTTGTTGGAGGGAGTGATGAGGGGATATACGAGAGAAGTCAAGGAATTGGGTTACAAAACTTTGGTCAGACCATTGCTCGAATATGGTAGTGTAGTATGGGACCCTCATTTTACGTATCAAATACAGCAGTTGGAGAGGGTGCAAAGAAGGGCTGCTAGATTTGTTTCTGGTAATTATCGCAGAAAGCAATCAGTGAAGGATATGATAAAGGAGCTGGAATGGGATTCATTGCAAGACAGGAGGAGGATGAGGAGGGTCATGGGAGTGTACAGGGAATATACTGGCGATGAGGCATTGCAATAGGTATGAAAAGTAGTGCATGGAAGGGAAAAGATGATCATGACCACAAGCTGGCACTCGATTTCAGGCACAAGGGTGTGGGAAGATTCTCTTTTTTAGGTAAGGGTGTCAGGGATTGGAATAATTTACCGAAAACTTTGAAGGAAATTTGTAGAGGGCAAATGTAGGTAGGTGCAGGATAGGGGGAAGATGGGTGTGTAGGGAAATTGCCACCGGAGCCTGTGCTCCATTGCAATGAAATTAAATGAGACTTTCACACGTTAAAAATCTTTATGTTGCGAGATCCTTACTCTGAGCTGTTTCCCCAGGCACCTTTCAATTCAATGATGATTAGTAAACCGTCGAAACACTGAGTGGCACGGCCTTTCCCGCCCCCTCCCCCCCCCCCCAACACACACACACTAAAAAGTACAAAGATCACCCCCGACGACATGGATTTGGGAAATTTTTGTTTTTGATCTACTGTTCTTATTAGGGCAGCAATATGGAATAATGAGATTTCTGTCGGCGACCCCCTCCTCGTCCAAGTCAAGCCCCCCCCCCCCAAACAAATCCTAGTCCCCCCCCTCAAACCAAAATCCTGGATCCGCCACTACAAACATTTTATTGTTGTAACTACCTGAGCAAATCACTTCGGCTGCCATTGAGAAAACTAACGTAAGACATTTTGGTGGTGTGTTCAAAATGCAATACATGCTGCAGGAAACGAGAGTGTAACCTTGCAATACCCTTCCAATTCGACTAAAACATTTTTTCAAATTATGCCAGATTATTTGTTAAAAACTGTTGCTGTTCATATGGATTTCAATTTCCTGCACGTGTGAATCAAATTTCATTTCAGTCGCTCCAGTTGCAATATGTATTTGAGCGACTAACCTCCTGTGTAGCCGAAAGCAGATGGCTTAGGGCTAGGGCGTAGCCAGGATTTTGTTCAGGGGGGGAGGGCGGAGACATGCAAGAGAAAAATGGTAATATGCATGCTTCAAAAACGTTTATTAATAGAATACATATATATTCTATTAATTAATTAATTTTTTAATTGACTGTATCTAATCCATTAGTATATATATACACAATTACACTAATATTAATTTTCACTTTACTTCATCTTCAATTTTATCATTCTCTTGTAAAAAATTTCTGTATACTCTAAGCACACACAGTTTAGATGGTTCTCTAGCATCGTTGATCTCAGCCATGTTTCAACCAAGGAGGAAAGAAGTTAGAGGAGACGAAATAATGCTAAATCTGCGTAAAGCGGCGGTCATAGGAATAACCCCAAAACAATGGGCTGTTTTAATTGTGTCTGCTGCTGAGAATATTTCATTTTATAGTATTCTAAAGTTTTCTATAATGCCAAGTTGTGTTGCATACGGTTACACAAACTGATAAGATACGAAACAACCTGGAATAACGTTTCATAATTAACTCATATTGTAATTATTGTTCTTGAAGTGTCTTATAGGTAACTACAACATTAGGGCCTATCGTTATAAATTAATTTATTGCTCTCAGAAGGATAATGACGTTCTCAAATATTTGTTGGTGTAGTGTAGACAATCAGCATATGTTATTACTTTGCACATAAAAGGCTAGCCTTATTGTAAACAAGTGTTGGAAGTCTAATTTAAGCGGGTCAAGTTATATCGCGATACAATGAATATGGTATTCTGCATGCTTTAGTCCAGTTCAGTTTACATTGAAAGTGTACGATGAAATTGTGATAATTTGTGCTCTGCGAAATATGAAACGTGATGAAGCAAACGTTGTTGTTACCCGAAATTTAGTTCGCAATGCATTTCGTGTGTTTAGGTGTGTCTACATAGTTTGATTTTGTAGCGACAGTGTTAATGGAATTGTGGGTAGGTTGAATTGCAGCCTGTATCAGAAGGAAAAAACAATTTATTACTAGTTGTTAGTAATTTCATAAGCACCATGTTAGTGACACAACATGTATCGCGTATCGCAATAAATACTACTCCCATTTAAGCTTCTGACTTTTGGAGACAGCAAATCTCGAGAATTAAACGAGATATCGAACATTTTTATTGTTTACTTTCTATTTCTCTCGTCGTGTTACATAAGAATCTATTACCAAATTTGACCGTGGGGAAATTTTTCTTCTGAATTTCAACCCAAAACACCTCACTTTTGCGACGTATATTTCGACAACTAAGCAGGATATCAAAAACATTTATTCTTCATTTTTGGCCTATCTCGTCGAGTTACATAATAATCCATCATCAAATTCCGGTGCTACTTCCTTGAGGTACACCCAATGTAACATCTAGATTAGAAGAACTTTCTCCTTCAACGACGATATACTGCGACCGAGCAGTTAGAAAATCATTTAACCATTCAGAAAGCTGATCTGATATACCGTACGCTCGAAGCTTCGCTAAAAGGCGGTTGTGTGGCACCGAGTCAAAGGCTTTCTGAAAATCTAAAAAAAATTGCATCTACTTGTGAACCTGCATCAATAACTTTCATTACGTCGTGTGTAAATAGGGCCAGTTGTCTTTCACATGATCTTTTCTTCCGAAATCCGTGTTGATTTGATGTAAGCACATTATTATCATCTAGAAAATTCATAATGTTCGAGCATATAATATGCTCCATAACTCTCCACTACAAACAGATGTTATAGATATGGGACGATAGTTTCCAGGATCACTTCGATCACCTTTTTTGAAAATCGCAGTTTATTGCGCGTTTTTGCAGTCTGAAGGTACTTTTCGCTCTTCTAATGATTTACTGAATATATCAGATAGAAATGGCCCTATTTCCGCCGCATGCTTTGAAAATACTCTTACTGGAAATCCATCCGGGCCCGGTGCTTTCCCCCACTTAAGGAGCTTTAATTGCTTTATGATATCTGCAGTATCTATTCGTAATGATTCCATCACCGACTCGCCACAGCGTGGGAACACGGGAATAATATCCTTATGTTCATTTGTAAATCAATTTTTGAATACAGTATTTAGATTTTAGAACATTAGCTTTATCGCGGCTTTCATTAACCTCGGAACCTTCACGAATTAGTGCTGGAATATTGCTGCTGGTACAATTAATTTTTCGTACATACGACCAAAATTTCTTTGGGTTTTCTGTGAGACTCGTAGAGAGAGAGTTGAAGTGAAATACGTCCTCTAAGGTTTCAAATTCGCTGCGACACCCCTTCCTTCTCCAGCGTGCGTGTAGTTTCCTTTGTTTTTTGAGTAATCTTTTGACTTCGCATGTGTATCACGGTGGATCATCCTCCCAATTTATTGTCCTCTTCATTGTATGTATATCCATACCTTCCCTGACTATTCGTATAAATCGATGCCATATCTCTTCAACGGTGTCCTTTGTCGACTTGAAGTTATGGTTATTATTCCTCAGGTAGGTTCTAAAACACTCCTTTGAAGCCTTACTGAATCTGTATACAATCCACCCTTTTTTCCTATTTCTCTTGGTCATTAATTTGATAGTCGAAATTAACGCTTTGTGATCGCTTATTCCTGTGGTCGTTGAAATGTCGGTGAATAAATCTGGCATGTTGGTAACCAACAAGTCTAAAATGTTTTCGCTACCGTTATGACACCGCGTAGGTTCATTAACTAGCTGCTCGAGATGATTATATGACAACAAATCGAGAATTACTTCAGAAGCTGCCTTATCCCTGCTACCTGTGATGTGAACGTAATTACGCCAGTCAATATAACGCAGATTGAAGTCGCCTCGTAGAATCATAGCATGATCCTGAAAACGGCTAGCTATACTATTTACATTATTTTTTAACTCCTCGGCGATAGCTATGTCGGAATGGGGTGGAGGGTAAAAGGCGCCTATAATGAATTTTGACCCAGCAACATTGAGATTAATTCAAATGATTTCACAGATCGTATCGACGTCTATTTCATTACGTGGGAGAAATTTACTCACAGCTATAAATACCCCACCTCCATGAGAATATAATCTGTCTCTACGAAAAACGTTCATGTTATCTTTAAAGGTTTCGACGGAACTTATTTCCGGTTTTAGCCAACTTTCTTTACCTATAACGATAATCGCTTCTGTGCTACAAATAACGCTTTCAAGTTCCGGTTGTTTGTTATAAACGCTTCTACAGCTAATTATGAGAACTTTTAACTGTCGAGATTCTTTTACATTCCTCCTACATTCCGGTATTGCATCTGATTGGGTTGCCCGTAACTGTATTTCGTGTTTCGAGTCTTCTTCCCTCAGCCTAAAAAACCACCCAGTGCATTCCACACAGCTCCTGCCACCGGTATAGCTGATTCGCGTGTGTAGTGCACATCTGACCCATTAAGGGGAACCCTACATGAATCGACCCTATGGCGAAGATCGAGAAATGTGCAGCCAATATCACTTTCGGGTCCGACTCGTTCTCTACCGGTTGTATCGCCGCATTTACCTGTAACCGTCATGTTGACATTTGACTCACGCAGCAAATGTGTGTATGACGTCCTTTGTGATCATAAATAACTAGATTCACTTTTACATTTCTATAAGAACTCCAGTTTGTTTTTGTTATGCGGATTACTGTAATTTGAGTCATGTCGTCCTACTGAAAAACTAGTTCCCAGATCGTACATACAAAAGGGATACAAGTTGAAACAATACAAAACGAAGGTTACAACTATTGACAGCTATTTCGAAATCTATTGAATAAATGATGTGTTAAAATGATTTTATTATAAACTGTACTTCATCGTATTTGAGATATTTCTTTTCGGAAAGTGGATTTAAATTTCTTAATTCTATTAATCCTATAAGATACCAAGAAGCTTTGGTATTGTTATTGAAACTGATGTTAACAGCAGAAGATCTGATGGGACAAGCGTCATGGAAAATGTTCTGCTTTTCTACCTGCAATTGTACTTTTCACATAGCACACAAGTTTTCTAATACCTTAAAAGTTGACATAATTGTTCAGTTTGAATATTTCAAGAAACAATGGTGAAGATTTTCGTTCAGTGTTTGATGAGTGGACGTCCAAAAAATTAACTATATTTGAACCCTTATGTTCACCGCAAATAAAAACATTTTAATATCAGCTTGCTTAGAACACGCGGTTCAAGCACCACAGAGCATTGCATCAGTTTGATCAAAGAACGACCAAGAAGCTTTGGTACAGCTATTGAAACCGATGTTAACGGCAGGAGATCTGATGGGACAAGCGTCATGGAAAATGTTCTGCCTTTGTCCCTGCAATTGTACTTTTCACATAGCACACAATTGTCGAAGTTATAAGAACTACATGCGCATTGGGGTAGGTGCACAAAGGCTTTGTCTTAACTCTGATCGCGTGTAAGCCTTGGATAGTCCACTTATGACTATGCTACAATATACAGTTCGCCACTTAGCTTTCTTTCTACCTCAAGCTAAGGAAAAAGTATAAGTAAATAATATTGATGAGTCTGTTGTTGTTAAAACTCACTATATTCTAATAAATCTTGCACACTCAATAATTGAATAGGCAATCAGACAAAGCCACATAAGGAAAGTTTGCAAGTTCGATTAACCATTCGAGCTAGACCACACCCCAATGTTCAAAGTATAATTGATTAGTCGGAGAAACCGAACAAAAGTGAGTCATGTGCTTCCATTGTTCAACAGTTTAGTAAATTTAAACAATCCCGAAGCCTCACATGGCGTAATGCTATTTCAGAACTACATCGTTGTTCTCCTGATTGAAACTCTAAGACATTGCGATGCCTTCATTTCGCCCACACTATAGCACAGTTATGCTGTAAATGAAAACTGACTAGCCGACTGAGCTGTTACTCCTTTCGCGGTTTCTGAAAGACTGAGCTTACATCTTGAGGCGTTCACAGTTTCTGCACGACTGAGGCCGACTGACAGGGCTGTTGCTGCGAACAAGGAAAATTCTTGGTGTCTATTTGCTCTCTCACGAACCGTGGGAAACGGCAATGTGATCGATTCACATGGGTAGTTTCTGGAAGGCTTATCATATACCAAATCGCATGTCAGAAAGATTTCGTCATAAAATTTTGACCTTGACAATAAAAATAATCCTATCTCTCTGAAACTTTACAAATCGCTAGATCTCGTAACAAAGGTTAACTTTAGTTATTATAAAAAATTTCGTAACTTTAATAATTTATACCACAAAAATAAATTTCAAAATATTGTATCATCAATATTATCAAATCAACACTTTTAAATCATTTTATGTATTTGACAATTCTCAAAATATTTCTGTTTCAATCAATTTTCATTTTGTAAAATGTTCATTTTAAGTGTTCATGTTCCCTAAAGCTGACAGAAAAACACTCTTATTAAATATCAATCAACTGCAAAAATGTTCATTTTAAGCGTCCATGTCACCTACAAATAAAACAGAAAAACAGAAAAACACTTTTCACACAGCAAAAAGCTAGGTCAGTTTTGATATAATTTCACTTGAGACATCTTTTAAGGTATGAAATATCCCAGTCCTTTAACGGCTGTGACCTTAACCGGGGCGAAAAGAATATAAATCAAAGACCCACAGGTTGGCTGTTGAGTAATCGTACTGTCCCTGGTGCCTGTCGCAGCAGGCCGGCCATGAGACCTCAAGTCCGCCACCTGTCAAAAACCAAAACAAAGGAATTAGTTTCCATCCTTATCATAAGTATATACAAATAGAAACGAATATAAAATACAAGTATAAGTGAAAAGTTTTGAGAAATCAAAGTCTTACAATATGAATTAGTGTTGCAAAATATTATCTGTTTCAAATAGAAAACAAAGCATAAAGAGCTTTTACAAATTACCTATGTGTCAACAGACAAAACTTAATGTATATGTTGTATAATGTGTAAGTTGTATACTTTGGAGCAACGGGTTTACCTTTATGATTGTTATGTGAAATACGAATCTGCAAGGAGGTGCAGGCGTATGTTTATTGAAAAATTTCCAGGAACCGAAGTGCCGCATAGATCAACTATACAAAGATTGGTAAACAAATTTCGTGCTACAGGTTCCCTAATGGACATGCCTAAGAAACGTATGCGCTCCGTTCTTACTGAAAGAAAAGTCGAAGAAATCGAATCTCGTTTCGAAAACTGTCCCAGAAAACCCCTCAGACGACTCTCCCAAGAAGTCGATGTTTCCAAAGTAAGTGCATTTGACGCTACAAAAATTCTGAAAATAAGTCCTTATCGAACAACTGCAGTGCACGAATTAAAACAAGCAGACTACACCGCACGAATGAGGTTTGCAAACTGGTTTATGCAAAGTGTGCACGATGGCGAGCTGGCTCCGCAATCGTCATTTTTCACCAATGAGGCGTATTTTTATTTAAATGGACGCGTAAACAGTCAAAACAGTTGGTCCTGGAGTACAGAAAACCCACATCTTATCCACGAACAGCAGCGACACGATGTGAAAATTGGAGTTTGGTGTGCAATTAGCGCTAGGCGAATTATTGGAACAGTGTTTTTACTGAAACAATTACATCTTCTCACTATGTGGACAATTTTTTAAAAACCTTTTTTGAACAGCTGACAGAAGATGAAAGAAATTACGGTCAGTTTCAACAAGACAGTGCAACTCCCCATATAGCCTAAAATTCTATGCATGCTTTAAAGCGTGTTTACAATGAGAATCAAATTATCAGTCTTGGATCATGGCCTCCTCGTTTTCCAGATATAACACCTTGTCATTTCTTTTTGTGGGGTTACCTAAAAGAGCGTGTTTATGATTCAAATCCCCGTAGGGAAGAGGAATTTAGGGAAAACACAAGAACTAAAATTAATAATATTTCTTCACATACACTGCAGAAAGTTAGCCAAAACATCCTTAGAAGATGCCAAGCGTGTATTGAAGCTAATGGCCAATATTTCCAGCACGTGCCATAAGGTAAGAAAGACATCGACGCAGGTAAGAGGCGTTTCTGAGCATGGGCGCTGCGCGGTAAGAGTTACCAGCAAGCGATCCGCAGCTGGGCCGGGCGACTATTGCCGTGCACGCGGACGCGTCATAAATGAAACGCCCTATATGCCAATCAAAAGTATAAAATAATAAAGTACCCCCCTTTAATATTCCCTCTTTGTTGCTTAGCAACAAGTTGAACTGCTATATCTTCTCATCCTTCTCTCTTCTGTATTAGAAAAATAGGAAAAAACAATTTTCCTCTCATGGCTATTTCAAAATTCACATTTACAATGTCCATTGTCCAAAGTACTTCAACTTCTTGAAATCTGAAGTTATCTTCAATAAGTTTGACCTTTATCAAATCCATTTCAACTTCAAAACCAATTTGCAGTGAGCTGTCCCAGTGTAGGTGACTTGTAATAATAATAATATACATATATTTTGTAGAATGGATTAGTCTCCACAAAACTTTGGTAACAAAGCCAAAGTTAAAATTAGCTGAATGTACAACTCAGGAAAATAATGCATAAGTACGAGAAACTCAGAAATGTCAAACTGTAGAAAATAGTTAAATAAGAAATGAATTTCCTTAAAATTCCTCATGGGGTCTAGTCTCTGTGGTTCTACAAAAATGTCCATATCAATATTTTTAAACTTGAGAACATTTCTTCTTTCTCCAAACAAATTCAGTAATGTAGTAAGTACAGGATCAACAATGGTGCCCTTCCAAACTGAAATTTCTTCAAAAAGCTTTGTAGTATCTTCTTTTTCGTATGCTTACACTTTATGGTTAATGTGAAATGCAAATTGAAGAAAGCGTTTTATAATTTGTTATGAAATTTTTGAACATTGACGGCGTTGAAAAGTTTCTCCTTCTTTGTGTGCAAGTGTCTCCTCACGTTGTCAAAGAAATGCAAAACAATGATACATGAGAGATCTCCTGTTTCCAAATCCTCAAAATATAAACAAATGTTTGGAATGACACCATTAAACAGAAAGAAATTCAGAAAAGAAATTGGAATTATAATGCAGTCTAAATTCAATGTTAGTACCGTATTGCTCAAAAACATTTGTTCATGTAATTGCAATTTCAGCTTGTCTACAAATGACAACTGTCTTCTCCTATGATAGTGCTTGATTGCAATGGTGTCATATGTGAGAACAGCTGTTAGCAGCTCATCAGCTGTTTTCTCTTGAGTATGTATAATGTCAACACCAACAAAATTTCTGTAATCCCTTAAGGGTGTAGATAACTCCTCAGTAAAATGAAAATTATAGTTAACAGCTGAGCTGTAGTAGTTCCTGAATTCTCAATAATGTTATCAGCTATTTGTTGTGAAATACTAAAGACTTGACAAGGAAGGGTCGATTGTTCCATAAAAACTTCCACATTTGTATCCTTTTCCTTTAAGAACGTAGTTTGATTCCTGTAAGTTGTAATTGGTTGAGAATCAATGCTAGAAGTATCATCACTTGTAGCAGTTGGAATGGAAAGATTGTCAGGGTTATAGGAAGATTTAAAGCGACGGGGTGCCTTCTGGAGGAGGTCACAAAAATCTTGAAAATCTGAAGGATTATTAGTTATATATCCTTGTTCTATAAGTAGGTGGGTCCACTCATCTTCTCCAGGTAAACGCCCCTTTCTCAACTCTACAATTGCTCCACTCTCTAGTTCTGCATGAATAATATTGGTATTATCATCAGTATCATTAAAAACTGGTTTATGTTTGCCGTCATCTAAGGTATTGACAAGAAAATGTACATTAGCAACCTCACTAATACTCTCAGGTGTAGTATAATCAGTATACTGAGTGTGTAAAACACAAGGTTCAACTGTTTCTACGTTATGTTGTAATCTTTCTTCTGTAGTAAAATACAATAGGTTAGGATCACTGTCTTTCATCTCTTGTCCACGAATATGAGTATCAGATAAATCCTCTAATTGCGAAAAATCAATTGTTTGAGCTTCAGTAAAACTATTAGGAACAGTATTATTTTCAATAGTGGCAATAACAGCTGAAGCAACAAATTTATTTACTATAAGTTCTGTTTATTGTGAAATAGTTACTAAGATATTCTCTTCTTTACTTAAAATATGAGGTAGCACTTGTTAATTTGAAATAAGGCTGCTAGCAGTTGTTTGCAGCTGTTTTTGAATGGGAGTAGCCTGTAATGATTGTGTGTCAGTTTTCTCAATCAGCTGTGAGTCAGAGGCTGTCAGCTGTGAGCGAGATTCTACATATGTAAGCCTAGCTTGTAGTACTTTATCACAGAAAGTTTGAAAATTGGCATGTATTTTTTCAATCGTCACAGTTTCATATTCCTGTAGACCCTGGATGTAATAGGTAGATAAATCATATAGCAAAGTAACCTCTTTACAAATAGGCAATAACATTTCATTAATAGTTCGTAGTGCGTCAACCTTAGCAAATGGGGTTACACTATCCAAGAAAGTACTAAATTGTGTTTCAAACGCCTGTTTGGTTTGAACTAGTTTATCTAAATAAGTACTCATCGTATTTTCATTCAGAAAGTCACAATTGTCAAGCCTCTGTTTAAAGGGAACAACAAGTTCTTCCAACTGATTCACAGGAGAAATCTTCGTAGAATCAACGTTGTAGCCGTTACTTGCCGACTTTTCCGCATAGGACAGATGATTTGACAGTACATTAAAATGATATTCTGAAGAAGTTTTAGCTGCATTGCAGTGGGAGACGACTCTATTAGAGAAAGATCGAATTGTGGAGTAAGTGATATAACGTAGAGGAGTAGCTCTTAAGAGTGCTTTATCTATTGTAGCGGATTGGTAGGTTGGGCAGATCAATTGCTTACCTTGCATGATTTATAATCGCCACCTTCCACTATCTTATGCAAAGCACATATATTAATTTCAGGAAACAGAGGTGAAACCATTACTTCTGCTATTAATATTTGAAAAGATCCTAAAATACTGGTTTATTTGGTACTCATTACTGTTTACAGACAGAGGTATATTTACCATTAATCTTAAACATCTGTCTATGCAAAATAAAGTTCAACGCAATACTTTGTCTTACAGGTGCAATATAGCAAACAAACAACTATCGTTAATTGGTGCTAAGAAATTGCAATACATGTAAATTACAAAGAGTTACAAATTCCATATGCAACTGAAGCAAAAACTCTCTTATACATGACGCGAGCGATTCTTGTATGACAATGATAACAAGAAAACATCAGCTTTAACTGGATTACATAGGGCGCCAGGGAGTTAATTTGTTCCCACAAATAATAGTCATTAAAAGTTTCCAAACATGGAAATCAGTCTTTCAATTCAAACTGGACAACGAAAACCAAAAAGCACTCGGCTTTTAGACACAACTAGCTCAGGAATTAATGTCCGGTGGCATAAGAACTCACACTCATCAGGCCGTTAAAGGGCTATCTCAATGATTCGTCTGAGTACACACTGTTTCTGGAAGTATAATTACCGTGTCTGTCTGGCTGCACGCAGCGTCGTAACAAGAGCGCTATCGCCTCTCAACAGCGCACCATCCAGGTAATGCTAGGCACTTGTCACGACAACCAACACAAGTGACAACATCGATCGGACTAGGCGCTCAGTCATCGAAGCCTCCAGAACGAAATCATTAGGCCCGTTTACACGCACGGTTTTTCCGACGGTTTTGGAGCGTACGCTCCAGGCGCGCGCATCAATCCTTTATGTGTAAATGCTCGGTGGTCAGAGAGGCCTGGCGCGCGCTCCGAATGCGCACATCTGGCGCGCAGGTCTAACGGGGTCTACTGTTTACACGTGTATTGTCGGTCTGCAATCTTGATGCGTCAGTACTTGTTCGTTGTTGGTTAGAATTTTTGTGTGGCTATAAAAATTTAAATCTTGAAAAACTTGGTCAAGAGATAATTTTGAAGAATTTATAGAACTTTATAAGAATTTTCCATGTTTGTGGAACATTACATGAAATGAATAAAAAACTATTTTTTTTTTTTTGGTAGAATTCAGCAGGGAAATGTATGCAAAAGTACAAACAAAGATTTCGTCATTAAAGAGATTCAAGTAATTCGGGGGACATTTCGAAAAGAACTGAGAAAAATATATTCAAGCAATTTCAAATCATGAAGGGATCTTCCAGTTGCCAAAAAACGAAGAGTAGCAGCCAAACGTTACTCTGCAGTTATACTCTTCCTCATGAATGTGTCTTGCTTTGATATTTGTGGAGATACTAACTATAAAATATAATCAAATGTTGAATCGTCCATTCGTAGATAATTTTTGAAATCACCTGGGTCATTTTCCTGTAGCTTTCTGTAAAGAAGCATGTGTCAATATTGATTTCCCTTTTGCCGCCATATTTTCACCCATATTCACTTTGTTATTATTATTATTCTTTCTGTACTGAAAAAAATATTTAAAACAGCACATACTAATTTATTTTTGAGGACTTTTAAATACATTTATAAACACAAGCATAAATATCAAAGACATAACGACTTGAAAACCAAATGTTGCAAGATGGACCGTCTACAAAACTTTCCAACCAGGCGGAAAGTCCACGCGCCACGCGATAACGGTTATTTTTGGCGCGTACACTCCAACCCGTAGTCCCGGCGCGCGCGACTAGAGTGTTGACCATTTTTCGTCGCACGCTCCAGCCTCACGCTCCGGCGCGACAGTCCGGAGCACCGTTCCAAACCGGCAGTTTGGCGCGTACGTGTAAACGGGCCTATTCGCAGTACTCTGGCAGGCAGTTGCCAGCGCGATCGATCTGGACGGAATAACCTCTTCTCGCCCCTCAGAGCGCGTCTCTCCTTCTCCTCAGCGAGTATCATGAAAAATACAAAATTTGTTATATTTCCAACCACGTGAGGAAATAAAAACATCGGATTGGCTTCGCAAAAGTCTCCCCTCTATGCTGGCTAATACATTGCCTCTTATTTGCTAAGAGTCATCGGGTTTTTTCGGGATTGTTCGGGAGGATATGTAGAAATTTTCTCACGATACCGAGCGAATCACGCATCTACGGATCCCTTCCGCAAAATTCCCAAGAGTCCAGCCTTTCTCAACAGTACCAGTGTCAGAGATAATCCTCTCATTGTCTCGACCTCCCGGACACTTCCGGCTCAGTCAGAGTGTCGCTCACGCTAACACACCTCTTAGCTAGAAGCGGATTTCTGTCTCCAACTCAAAATGAATATCCATTTGTTATGTATGTTTATTAAATCAAACAATAATTAATTTACATTGTACGAGATGACCCATCTAGTCATCTTGCTACACTATCTATATCTATAAAATGAAAACCGGATATGTTTGAAGTATAAAAACTCGGAAACTACAGAGCAGATTTCGATGGGGTTTTCACCTTTTTAAAAATTAGAATCTCAATTGAAGTGTTTGGTATGTCTTATACTCCAACGTAACATAACGCCGGAGTGGTAAATGAGAATCTTAACGTACAGCCTGAAACAAAAAATAAATGAAATACGATGCCTATGTCATACATCGTAAAAAAATAATAGCCATGTTATCGCATGTAACGTTTACTTTCTCAAATTTTGGTTTTTAGTCTTTAAACCCCATGCATAGCTATATCGAATGCGAAGAGGAAACTACATAAAGTGGAAAATATTTAAATTAATTTTAATAATACAATGAAAAAATCTTTCGATATCTTCTTTGTTTCTTGATGGTACTATCTCTGGCCGCACTGCTACAATCTCTGATATGAAATTTTAATGACTGTGTTTATTAACGCATATTTGATGTGTTTGAAGATGAAAGTGAGCTGTTTAAAACCTTTAGTGAAGAATTTTGTTGCTTTTAGAAATTACGGTCTCTGGCCGCACAGCTACAATCTCTGAATTCTCGCTGTTAATAGTAAGTAATGCACAACTGATGGCTTTAAACATGAAATTGAACTGTTTAAAACCTTTAGTGTTGACACAGAGGTATTATTATTATTATTATTATTATTATTATTATTATTATTATTATTATTTGTAAATTATTGATGAGCGATTCTGTCTTTACCACATTACCTGTAAAAAACATTGTTTCTATTGCTGCACGAATCGCTGTGGTTATTAGGATAAGACTTAGTACACATATTCCTGATATAATGGCTAAAAATTTTGCAGGAATAAATCAACCCCAACCCCATACGTATAGAAAAATGAAGCGACTGACATCATTACCGTGGCGCCAAAATCTGATGAATTCTTATAGAACTCGGTGAAAAAAATCTAAAATAAAGAATAACATTTTTTGATATCTCACTTGGTTTTCGAAATTTAACATGTCAAAAATCAGTTATAGTTCCTTGTGCTTTTGGTAACGTTTCTTCTGGTCCAGGCTGTATTTCAACCAAACAACAACCACTAGGAAGAAAATAAAACACCTATAGTGCATTTACACCTTGTAGATATAGTGGTTTGGTGATGCAATATCTCGAGAACTAAGCGAGATATCAAAAACATTTATACTTTATTTTCGATTTGTCTCACCAAGTTACATAAGAATTTATTATTAAATTTGGCTAAGGCGAAATTTTTCTTCTGGTCCAGGCTGCATTTCAACCTAAACACGTCAATTTTGAAATACGATATCACGAGAACTAAGCGAGATATTAAAAGAATTTATTATTTACTTTCAATTTGCCTCATCGAGTTACATGGATTCCATCATCAAATTGCGGCTTCATGGTCATCGTAGAATCCCCATAAAACTTACCTCTTTTATGAGCTTCAGTATTCACTGTGTGTGCAAATCAATCTAGATCATACCGGGCAACGCCGGGAACTCTGCTAGTGTCTTTATAGAAGAGAATGTATTATTTCATTGATACCGTCTGATTCGAAAGGTTGCCAATGAAAAATAATTTTTTCATCAATAGGAATATTAGTAGATTTACAGATCCCATGATGGCGAAATACTTAAAATTGCAATACGAAAAACACGCTGTATGAAACGTCAAAATTTAGGGTGGTAACCCTGCTATCGATAGTCAGCTGTTTTGCGTAAAGGCTGATAGATAATCATATAGCAATTTCAAAACACAAACACATCCAAATGTTACACAAAATAACATAGAAAAGTATATAGCCCACATAAAATGTTAAAACAATCCCAAAGAAAATATGGATAATGTCACACGCATTTAGCATCCCGACGAAGAAAGAAGTAAATGTCTTACAACAGACTCAACAGTTCAAAATCTTAGCCATATATCACACACGAATAGTTTGAAGCAGAAAAGTTTTTATATAGACACCACACAAAATGAATACAGCTGCTATAATTGAATTTTGAAAAATACAAACGCTACTGCCGCAATAGCCAATATAGTAACCGCAAGATATAAGTGAAGTACAGCACTGACTTGAAATGTGGTTAAACACGTGGAAGTTCTTGTAGAAATTTTATTCGAAAAACTAAAAGCTTATTCAGTTGAGTACTTATCTTGCCAGATTCAGAATGAAGAGAAGTTTGTAGTCATCAACTGTGCGTACTGGCCTCGTTGTGTAGCGACATGCTGTAGCCTGTCGACTGCGGCACCACAGTTGGTCACTGTGACCGGTGTGGACGGGCAGCAGGCCGTCTAAGCGTCACTGGAGGCGGATGTGAACGTCGGCGCTCGCTTGCGGTGGCGGTGTTAGGAGACGGCAGCGTCGGAGGCGGTAGTCTCTTGAGGGCGGTGATTTCTAGAAGATTTATTTTGAAGATTGTGGTAGTCAGCTCGACTCGGTTAAGAAATTCTTGTCGAATTGTTGTTGTTGTTGTTTGTGCTTTAGGGCGCGTCAACATCGGGGTTATTAGCGCCCTAACAAATACAAGACGTGACAATGTGACAAAATTGCCGTCTAAGTGGCCGACTGTAAAAAGGTCGGCCACAGAGACAGCACAGTAAAATACTAAAATACTGACTGGTATTCCGTCTGTATGACTGACTGTAGAGAGGTCAGCCCCACAGACGGAAAAAATAAAACATAATAATAATAATAATACGTTACTACACAGGACACACAGACTAAAACTACATACATTGACTGGTTGGCTGTAAACGGGCCAACCAGTTTGAAACGAAGAATTACCTGGCTGTCTGTAAAGGGGCCAGCCAGGTAAACAAGGTCATAACTAAAAACAGTACTTGGATTGGTGGCTGTAAAAGGCCACCAATCGAATCTAAAACCTAGGCCGGTCTGCCCAAAATTTTTGGGACAAGACCGGCCATGCTACAAAACTTTAAAACCTTGGCCACATTGTCACTATCATTGTTTAAAATAAGGTTGTTGTTGTTGTTGTTTTAGGGCGCGTCGACAGCGGGGTCATTAGCGCCCTAACAAAAACCAGGCGTGACAACGTGGCGAAATTGCCGTCTGTGTGGCCGACTGTAAAGGGGTCGGCCACAGAGACAGCACAATAAAATACTAACATACTAACTAAAATACCGTCTGCCTGGCCGACTGTATAGAGGTCGGCCACACAGACGGCAACATAAAATATAAAACTGTGACTAAAATATAATACATTAACTGGTTGGCTGTAGATGGGCCAACCAGGTTAAAAAAAAAAAACAAATTAGCTGGCTGGCTGTAAAAGGGCCAGCCATATAATCAGTGTCACAAATAAAAACAGTACTTGGATTGGTGGTTGTATACGGCCACCAATCCAAACTAGAACCTAGGCCGATCTGCCCAAAATTTTTGGGACAAGACCGGCCAGGCAACAAAACTTTAAAACCTTAGCCACGTTGTCACGGTCATCGCTTAAAATAAGGGACAGATCGTTGGCTAAGCCAACGTCTGCCCTTAGATCTAAAAACAATACACATTCGGTTAAAATGTGGAGTACCGTCAAAGGTACGCCACAAGCATCACACTCCAGAGGGTCCTCTCGGCGGAGAAGGAAACCATGTGTCAGAGGACAGTGCCCTATACGGAGGCGAGTAAGGAGAACCTCATCCCTCCTCGCCTGCTGGAAGGAGCTGCTCCACGGCTGAACGGTCGGTTTGACCTGCCGGAGCTTGTTATGCTCAACTTCCAGCCACTGCCTCTGCCAAACATCAAAAACAAATCTCTTCGCCGCCGAGGCAAGGTCTGACTTTGGGACCGGGTCAAAGTCGATTCGGACCTTGTCACAGGCCAACTTGGCAGCTTCATCAGCTGCCTCGTTCCCCCTGATTCCCACATGGCCTGGTACCCAGCAGAATGCCACCTCCTTCCCACAAGATTGGAGGGAAAGGAGGGCGTCCTGGATGTCCTGGACTAGACGGTCTGCTGGGTACATAGTTGCTAATGCCTGAATGCAACTAAGGGAATCACAGCATATGAGGTACTTCTTGTCGCGGCGTGCCTTCATATGCTGGAGCGACTTTAGCAGGGCATAGCACTCCGCAGTGTAAACACTGCACCTGCTATCCATCTTGTATTTGTAAGTCGCTCGAGGGAACACTATTGAACAGCCTACACTGTTAGCCTGCTTAGACCCATCCGTATACACCGGGGTGAAAGTGTGATATTGATTTAAAATATCAGTAAAAATATGAATAAAAACACTGTCAGCGGTTAGCAGTTTGTTATGCCGTGACAGTTCTAAAATTAATCTGGGCCTCTTTAAAAGCCAGGGAGGGGATTTACTCCAACCCTGGCGATAAAAAGAGGGAAGCTCAAATCCGTAATGTTCTAAAATAGCCTTCGTACGGTAGCTGAACGGTTTAGTGGCTCTATGCCGGTTGGCATAGAGCCGCTCGTAGCTGGGATGTAGAACTATGTCGTACACGGGACTGCCAGGTGTTATGGCAATATGCGTATAGTGTCGCACCATGAGGAGTTGCCGGCGGATGGTAAGTGGTGGCTCGCCCGAGTCAGCACAAATGCTGACAATAGGGCTGGTGCGATATGCACCAGTGGCGAGCCGAATTCCTGCATGGTGGACACTATCCAGTATCCGAAGATAACTGTCCCGTGCCGAACCATATACGATACAACCATACTCGAGACGCGACCGTACAAAGGCTCGATAAAACTGTAGCAGGCAGGAGCGATCAGCGCCCCACGACCTGCCGCACAGACATTTTAAAATATTAAGAGCTTTTAAGGCCCTGGCTTTCACATCTTTAAGATGTGGAAGCCAGTTAAGCCTGGTGTCAAAAATGAGGCCCAGAAATCTAACTGTTTCAGTAAAACTTAAAACGGTGTTCCTCAAGGTAAGGTGAGGCTCAGCTAAAAGACTTCTGCTACGAGTAAAAAGTACACACCGGGTTTTCTCGGCAGAGAATCGAAAACCGGTGTGCACTGACCAATCATCCAGCCTGTTCAGCGCGAGTTGCAGCTGCCGCTCTGCGCTTCTCAGGCTGGACGATGCAATAAAAATTAAAAAATCGTCCACATATAAGGAGAACCGAATGGGACTCCTTATAACCAAAGATATACTGTTAATTGCGATAACAAATAGGGTCACGCTTAAAACTGACCCCTGAGGGACACCGTTTTCCTGAATAAAAAGATCAGACACTTCACCACCGACTCGGTACCGGAAGCAACGACCAGATAAAAATGATTTTAAAAAACGGGGTAGGTTACCCCTAAAACCCCATTCATGTAACTGTTTTAAAATAACATGCCGCCAGGTAGTATCGTAAGCCTTTTCAAGATCGAAAAAAACACCCACGAGGTGTTGGCTGCTGTATGAACGCATCCTGTATTGCCGCCTCCAGGAGGATCAGGTTGTCCAAGGTGGAACGGAACTTCCTGAATCCACACTGAAAGCGGCTCAGGAGATTACGGGATTCAAGACACCAGACGAGGCGGCGATTCACCATCCTCTCCAGTGTCTTCCCCACGCAGCTAGTCAAGGCAATACTACGATAACTACCTGGCAACAGTTTGTCCTTGCCAGGTTTTAAAATGGGAATTAATGTTGCTTCTTTCCACGAGTCGGGGAAGTGTCCGCCGGTCCAAATGTCGTTAAAAATATCTAGAAGGTACTTTTTAGCATCCTTGCTGAGATGCCTCAGCATCTGGTACTGGATCAAATCAGGCCCTGGAGCAGTGTCATTTGCGCTGTTCAACGCACTCTCCAGCTCCCAAGATGTGAATGGGCAGTTGTAGGCCTCTGAATTCGACGAATCGAAGCACAGCGGGCGCCTCTCGGCAGCGACTCTACGTCGCTGAAACCGAGGGTCAAAGTTATCGGACGAAGTGATGGCGGCGAAGTTCTCCGCCATCAGCTGCGCTATGCTTCGTTCGTCAGTAATAATACGTCCATGATCCAGTAACCCAGATACTGGTGCGCGGGAGTACCTTCCAGATATACGGCGAATGGACTCCCATACTTTCGACGAAGGTGTGGAACGATTGATAGTGCTCACAAAGTTCTGCCATGACCTCTTCTTACTCTCCTTAATAACACGGCGCGCCTTAGCTCTTGCTATACGGAACGCTGCCAGGTTGTCGGATGTAGGATACAACCTAAAACGCCGCAACGCCCGTCTGCGACCCTGAATAGCGGAACGACATTCGTCGTTCCACCAGGGGACGGGCGTCCTTCGCAGCGTTCCGGAGCTTTTCGGCATGGAAACGTCAGCTGCACGGTGAATCACTTCCGTGAAGTGATTCACCTTCTCTTGTATACTGCCTACAAGTTGCAGTTGTACAGAGCGGCAATAGAGTTGCCAATCTGCACAACTGACGTTCCATTTGCGCCGGTTATTTCCTCCCCCACGATCGCACTCGACGTGCAACCAAATAGGGAAGTGGTCGCTTCCATGTAGGTCGCGATCCACCTCCCATAGCACGGAGTCTGCGATTGAGGGAGAACACAAGGAAAGGTCAATGGCAGAAGACGTACCGGTAGCAGTGGTGAAATGAGTCATTTGCCCTGTATTCAGGATACAAATTTCCTCCTGCTCCATCAATCTACCAATCACTCGGCCCCGGGGGCAATCGGTGGTGGAACCCCACAACGCACTGTGGGCGTTGAAATCTCCCAAAAGGAGAAAGGGCCGAGTGAGTTGTCGTGTAATGCCAACCAGGTCGTCGTAGTCGACGGACAAACTGGGTGGCAGATAGACAGAGCATACGGTCAGTTGTATTGGACCGTGTATTTTCACCGCTACTGCTTGTAGATGAGAGGTGAGAGCGACGGGTTCGGAGTGGACAGTGTTCCGAACAAACACGGCCACTCCGCCCCTCGCTCGATCACCCTCGGTATCGTCCTTTCGGAATATGTCATAACCTCTTAGCACAGGCTGATGTTGTGGTCTAAAGTGTGTCTCCTGGAGACAGAGACACAATGGATTAGACCGTGCTAAGAGCTGGACTTCCTCTTTGTGAGCCTGGAAACCGTTTACGTTCCACTGAAGTATGGGAGCCATTCTACCTATTTAAAACCACCACCCCCCCCCGGATCGGGTGGGTCTTCCTTCTCTGATAGCTGAGGAACGGAACAAGGTACGTCCACCAGCATGATATCGTCTTCGGTGTCCGAAGACGATTTTCGTTGTGAGGCCTCGGGGTCTTGCGGATTTTTCATCCGCCGAGGCCTGTCCCTCCTCTTCTCCTTTCCAGAAGGGGATCTGGGAGGAGAAGTCGGAGGGGATTTCACAAACATAGCGGGGTCCGTCAGCTTAAATTTCGGACCCCTTACCTTTTGCACTGTTTGCCATCCGCTACCGGCAGATGGCTTTGCCGTTACTACATCTCTTGCAGATACAGTTTCTGCTTCAGGGGCCGCTTCTGCTGTTGCAGAGGGGCCCGCAGCTGTAGCGGATGGCAAGTGTCTTTGCTGGTGGACTTACGGAACCTGCTGTCGATGTGGTCGATGTTGTCAGTGTATTGCTACCGACGTGCGAGGTCCTAGGTGTAATGACCTTGATGGGTGTGGCACCACATCTGCACTGACATGAGCACATTGGACTTGTGCCCATGTCCGCAACGGACGTCTGGGTAGCAATACTTTCTTTCCTGACGGGAGTTGATAACGTCTTCGCGAAGCTGGTAGCGAAGACTGGTGGAGCCAGAGCCTTATATTTCTTTTTGGCTTCGCCATAAGAAATCCGCTCTTTCGTTTTCAACTCCTGTATCTTTTTTTCCTCCAGATACAATCGACACTCTCTGCTCCAGGCTGGATGTGCCCCGGAGCAGTTGACACACACCTGTGGGAGCGTGCAGCTAGTGCCTGGCTCATGAGCCGCCTTTCCGCACTTCCCACAGGTGGGGTTGCCCTTGCAGGTCGCCGTCGTATGACCGAACCGCTGGCACTTAAAGCAGCGCATTGGGTCCGGTACATACGGGCGAATATTCAAGTTCAAATACCCTGCCTTGATGTTTTTGGGCAACGTCGGAGTGTCGAACGTCAGGACGAAGGTGGCTGTCTTCTCAAGACTGCCGTTAACCCTTCGTTTAATCTGACGAACCTCGACCACATGTTCCGTTGACCACTCCTTAAGGAGTTCCTCAGGTCTCTAAATCCATAAGGTCCCTGCTAGTGATGACTCCTTTACTTGAATTTAGAGTTTTATGGAGTTCGCACTTCACTGCGAACTCCCCGAGCTTCTCACACTTAAGGAGTTGGACAGCCTGCTTGTGGGTGGATGTTTCCAACAGCAGTGTCCCGTTCCTCAGCTTTTTTACAGATTTGAGGGTACCCGCAATACCCTCTAAACCTTTCTGAACATAGAATGGAGAGACCTTCTCAAAAGATCCCTCCACCCTTGTCATAATTACAAAGGCATTCTCTATGAAAAAACCCTGTCCGTTACTATTATTTACATCCGGGGGAGGGCTTTCAACCCTAGCCCGTTTGTAAGAACTGGGTGTGTTTTTATTTACCTGCGACACACCCGGGCCGCAGGGGTTTTTGGTTTTTTTGTGAGTTGGAATTTTGGACCCACGAGTAAAAACCAGGATAAGAAGGAATGCTTATTACAACAGGGGTGCGCAGGTGCCCCTGAGGTTGCACGTTAGCGGGTGGTTCGCCTCACCACTCATCCACCTCCTCAGCACGTGTCCGACCTTGAGGTTGAGGGGTTTTTTATAGAGGTTTGTTCCGTCCTCGCGATCCGGGCGATGAAGCCAAGATCCCCGTTCTCCTAGGCACACAACGTTCCACCGCCACGCCCTACGGTGGTCGTTGAAGCATGGTAGGAGTTTACGGTGTGGGAAACTTGCGGCGCTCACAAGTTTCCAGCTCGGGCACCGCGGGTTCGCCAAACCCGTACCTGGCACTTGCGTACCAGGCCCCTGCGGGGTTGTCGAATTTCGACACAACATAGGCGCCATGTAAGAACTAGATACGAACTGGGGTAGGTGCACAAAGGCTTTGTCTTAACTCTGACCGCGTGTAAGCCTTGGATAGTCCAGTTATGACTATGCTACAATATACAAGTCGCCACTTAGCTTTCTTTCTACCTCAAGCTAAGGAAAAAGTATAAGTAAATAATATTGATGAGTCTGTTGTTGTTAAAACTCACTATATTCTAATAAATCTTGCACACTCAATAATTGAATTGGGAAGGAATTCGGCCATGGTCTTTTTTGAAGGAAGCATCCCGGCATTTGCCTGGAGTGATTTGGGGAAACCATGGAAAACCCAAATCTGGATGCCCGGACGGGGATTCGAACCGCCGTCCTCCCGAATGCGAGGCGAGAACGCTAACCGTTACAAAAGTGAGTCATGTGCTTCCATTGTTCAACAGTTTAGTAAATAAAAACTTGAGATTGCCGCCCCTTCAAACATAAATTTGCTGCCCGGGGCGGTACAAGAGCTATTAATTGATTTTGGATTTTGCCGCCCCCTGATGGTTGCCACACTATAGCACAGTTGTGCTGTAAATGAAAACTGACTAGCCGACTGAGCTGTTACTCCTTTCGCGGTTTCTGAAAGACTGAGCTTACATCTTGAGGCGTTCACAGTTTCTGCACGACTGAGGCCGACTGACAGGGCTGTTGCTGCGAACAAGGAAAATTCTTGGTGTCTATTTGCTCTCTCACGAACCGTGGGAAACGGCAATGTGATCGATTCACATGGGTAGTTTCTGGAAGGCTTATCATATACCAAATCGCATGTCAGAAAGATTTCGTCATAAAATTTTGACCTTGACAATAAAAATAATCCTATCTCTCTGAAACTTTACAAATCGCTAGATCTCGTAACAAAGGTTAACTTTAGTTATTATAAAAAATTTCGTAACTTTAATAGTTTAGTCGAAAATAATTATTTTAAGTATGAACATTCGCAATACTACTCCAGGCGAATAATGATGAAGACTGATGCAATGCAAAATGCTATCTCAATAACTGTAAAAAATCTGCTTTCTAGCTTAAATTATAATAGAAACTAACTATAGAAATGAAATACAATGCAATCGAACCCACGGATCTGAGAATAAAATTTTGTCACGGAGTTACAAAATTTAAGAGCTACTTTACAAAGTTTTATACTCTTCCCACCCCACCAAAAAAAAAAAAAAAAAAAAAAAAAAAAAATTGAACGCATAGAAACAACTTTGACTCGGACCACGAAGACCTGTAGGCCACAACTGAAGCACAAAGCGTTACCATAAGGCCGGGCGCACATTGACGCGCAGTTGACGTAGGCGGTGCAGCACGGTTTCTGTGTCTCTATCTTTTGGGGTGGAACGGCGCATATTGAGACGCAGAACAGGGCAGGGCAGTATTGCGCCGCAGGTGGACTGCGCCACGTTGTGATCACGACACAGAAACTGTGCCACGCAGCTCACTCGTGCCGGTTTTTGCAGTAACACTTCTTGCATTATTTATAATTTTGCTTTACTTATTATCATTTTCAACTATGGAATAAGAAACATTAATTAAACTGGAACCGAGTGTGGTCGGTGAATGCTTAACATTCTGGCCTCGCATTCGGGAGGACGCGGGTTCGGATCCCCGCCCGCGCAACCTGATTTGGATTTTCCTTGGTTTCCCCAAATCACTCCAGGCGAATGCCGGGATGCTTCCTTCAAAAATTCCATGGCCGAATTCTTTCCCGTTCCTTGTCCCCAGACCCATCCCGCCTCTAATGTCCTTAGCTGTCGACGAGACGTAAAGCAATAAGTAAAAAAAAAAAAAAAAAAAAAAAAACTGGTGTGTAACCAATCTGCAATTCACAATATCAGTCATAAAAATTAAATTTATACAAGAAATTTGGAGAATAAGCCCAACAAGTGGCGAGTAAATTCATCATGTCAACTTACAATTTTCACTTTTATTTTCTCTTTTTGAATTCATTTTTAATAAAACTTTTTTTAAAAACTCTTCTTACTCTTCAAGGCAACCTCCGTCCAACTCCTATTAGGAGGATTCTTGTGAAGACAATTTACCGAATAATTTGTTGAATACTGATTTTTTAGTTTCCAGTGTTTCTTATGTTCTGTTATGTAGTTTTCTTTATAATATAATATCAAATAAAAGAGAAATACACTCTTATAAATGTCATGTACCGTCAAACGCTAAATAATTGAATAAATAACCACGAAAATATTGCGAGATTTTCTTCAGCTCTAATAGGTATTTGAGCGTTGTCGAGAAAATGACAGGTTAGATTATGCCGTGAATCTCCGCTCGAGTCATCCGGAAATAATCTTTTGAGAATTCTCTTGTTACTGCAAAAGCCAGATGTGATTTTCTTCTTTTCATATACGCACTTTTGCATAGTTTTATCTAAATCAGCTTCTGTTAAAGTAATAACAATTTTCAAACTCGGCATCCAAATCTGATTCTGAAATCAAAAATCGAATTTTGCATCGACATGTTTCCGGTTAGGCCTTTTTGTCGGTTTCTCGCACAACACAACAATGCTTTACAAACTGCCGCACGAAACTGTGCTCTAATATGCGCGGGAAACTGCCCGACACAGTTTCTGTTTTCGTGCTGCCCTGCCCTGCTCTGCGCTGCCCTGCCCTGCTCTGCGCTGCCCCTACTGCACCACACAGCACAATGTGCGCCCCGGGTAACACTGGTTCATCCACTTACTGAGGTGGTTCCCAGGTATAATGATCTCAAATAAGTGCAGTATAGTAGAGGATAATGCAGAATGTGTTCTATATGCACGACTACCAAAAAAGCTTCATTTTAATAATAAGTATCGAGAATTATTTTCCTAAACTGTTTGTGGTGCCAACACTGAATGGTACGAACAGTTCAATTTCATTTTAAATCCCATCAGGTATGCTTTATTCACTATCAACAGTTAATATAATTTCACTTCAAAACGTTAGAGATTATAGGTGTATGGCCTTAGATTGTAGCTTCAAGAAGCAAAGTTGCTCTCGGTAGTTTTTTCCTTTTCATTATTTACATAGTTTCCTCGTGTGCCATTCTCATTCATTACGATTGTACATTTAGATTAAACACAGAAAAACCGAAATTTAAGGAAGGAATCGATAGATGCGGCTATTATTTTCTTTTACGAAGTATGACGTATTAACTTCTAGTTGGTGTTTCATCTTTTGTGCTTCACGCTATATGTCCAGATTTTCACTTAGTGCTTCGACGTCATGTAACGTTGAAACATAAGACATATGAAACAATTCAAGAGTGATTTTAAGCTTTAAAGCGATGAAAACCCCATCGAAGTCTTCTCAGTAGCTTTTGAGTTTTTCTTGAACAGGAATACACAGGTTTAAGATTATTTTCTCCTCATCGTGGCATTATCATTGCTTTCTTCTATATCATAATCGTATTTTTTGTTTCTTTGTAAATTCATGAAATTGGAAAGTACGAAACTAATCTTTCATAAATCCGTGTTGGGAACCAAAGTAACACTCACAACTATATGTAGTGGGCAGCCTGTGAATTAGGGCTTAAAAAGGAAATTTTAGTAGTTTATTCAGAGAGAATATTTTAAGTCGCTCGTAGCGAGATGCATGTGTGAGCAGAACTGCAGCGTTGCAAGTTTATAGTCCAAGGTTACTGCAGAGCACAGCACTCGCATGTGAATGCACAGTGCACATGAACAAGTTAGGTTATACAAGCTACAGTTAAAGTACCCAGTCAGGGGGGTCATCCAAACCTATAGCTACAGTTGCCAGCTGTTTACCATCAACGTCGAGCCGCATTCACCAGAAAGTCACAGCCTTTAGCCTTTGAGTGGCTGACTGCAAAATATCACAGCCGGAGGCTGCTTTCAATCTTCCGAGAGCCAGGAGAGCCGTTCGCTGTCAGAACCTACCAGAGCCGAGCGCGGTCGCTGAGCCAGGTGAACCGATCGCAGTTTGACTTCGGTAAATCGCCTTCAGTCCTGAGGACAAGGTGACTGCTTGGGAGAGGCACCGAAGAAGACTTCACACATTCGCCGTAACAGCTGCAGTAAGTTTCAGTAAAGAGGAACTGTATTTTGTGTATTTTTCTGTATGCTTGAATTTTGAGTGTTTGTATTTACTAATTATTGTTAGGGTTATAGTAGTGTGTTTGGTAATTGTTGATTGTTGTTTAAGCTCTTAATTTCAAAATGAGTGTTGCTGGTAGTGTGGATGATCGAAATGCTGAACGTGCGGACGATGGTCATGTTAGCGTTTCTCAAGCTTTAAAATCATATATATTATTTCTATAAGGTATTTTTTTGTCACAAGCCTGTATCTTCCTTCATACTTAACCTAAATCAACGAATGAGGTGTCATTTTAAAGCTTATGGTCTCTACTTTGGTCACATCATATTTTAAGAAATGAAGTTTTCGGAATTCGACCCTTAAAGGGCGAAAATGTCAATTTTTCTAAAATGCTGTTTTCTGAGTTTCAAATCATTTATCTCCCTGGAAAGCTATCTGAAATCATTTATTTAAGTATCATTTTAAAGATTAAGAACTCCGCTTTAGTGACGTCATATATTAAAACAGAAATTTTTCGTAATTCGAAAAGGATCATTATTTTTGCAATTCGTTTTTGTGTCACGAGCGATTTATCTCCCTTAATATCTAACCGATATAGATAAATGAGGTATCATATTAATGAACAAAGTAACGCTATATTTTAAGAAAGGAATTTTCAGTAATTCGACCCTTAAAGGGAAAAAATTTAATTTTTCTAAAATGCGTTTTTTGTATCTCGAGCCATTTATCTCCCTGGATATCTAACCAAAATCGATAAATTAAGTAGAATTATATGGAGTAATGCCTCAGCTTTGTGAAATCATATTTTAGGAAAGAATGTTTTTGTAATTCAGCCCTTAAAGGGAAAAAGTATAAATTTTTCTAAAACGCCTTTTTGTGTCACAAGCGATTTATCTCCCTTAACATCTAACCGATATAGATAAATGAGGTATCATATTAAAGAATAAGGTCTCCGCCATGGTAACATATTTTAAGAAAGGAGTTTTTCGTAATTCGACTCTTAAAGGGCAAAAATGTTAATTTTTCTAAAACACGTTTTTTGTATCTCGAGCCATGTATCTCCCTGGATATCTAACCAAAATCGATAAATGTAGTAGAATTATAAGGAGTAATGTTTCAGCTTTGTGAAATCATGTTTTAAGAAAGAAGTTTTTGGAATTCATCCCTTAAAGAGAAAAAGTATAAATGGTTCTACAACGCATTTTTGTGTCACGAGCTATTTATCTCCCCTGTGTGACGTATCTGTATATATGTTATGTAAAGGTCTTTTTAAAGTTATATGTATCATTATGTTATATTGTAAGAGGTTTCACGTTTGGAGTAATTTGTTCAGTATGCATGTGTTTGTAAACTGTCTGTCCCAATGCTCGTAACCGAGCGGCCGGAGGCAGACCGCAAAAAGTAAGGGAGTGTAAAAAAGCTGCGACCCAGTCCTCAGCAAGGGTCGTTGGCAGTATTCAGTAGAGAGTGGTAGCCGACAGACCTGGTGTGGTCGTGGCAATATTGAATGTTTTGCAATCTAACATGTGAAGAATAAATGATCAAAAGAAGAGTTGAAAATTACTGTGTTGTCGATATCTAAAATTAACCAGCCTTCTACAGGTACCACAAATAAACCTGTATAACTGAATAAAATGTTCTTCATCCGTTCGTGGCCGAATAGCTGAATTTGTTTGGCCCAAAACGTGAGGAACACCAAGGGGAATCATAAAATCAACCAGCGAACCCCTTACAATATGGCGACCATGTACCAGGACTACAAATAGCTACTGAAGGTGAAGAACTCTATTTTTTAACGAACCACCAACTTCAGGACCTCAAGGCAGATCGGCAAGTAATAAAAAAACATTTATTTTTGGGGGGGCTCATTTGCAAGAGTTTTCAACGCGTTCTCCACAGCAGTGATAGTTGGTCATTTACAGAACACTTGAAACTGAAAATTAAATAAACAAATTATTGAAGTTCTAAATGTAATACAAATTTTATATATATAAAAAAGAAACCTTGTTTGAGTAGTTTGTTTCAATCTAAAATTAGCCAACGTGAAACCTCATAGTTTATTCAATAAAGTTTACCATTTCAGAATTAAATGGGATTTCGATGAATACTTGGAAAACAAATTTTTATTTTTTATGTGCTTTCAATATGCTCAAGTGCAGTTTTTTTTCTTATTGTTTGTTTCTGTCTTTTAAATTAAGTTTTACAGCAGAGCAGTTGATTTGGAGAATATGGTATTGTATTTTTGTCAGTGTATTTGAGTGCATTCATTGCACGATTGTGGCTGCGTTGTGAAATTGTTTACCAGCGTTGAAAATCAATAATGGTGATCTTGTGTCAATGTTAATCTTACCAGTGTTTCAATGTGAAAAATTGTTAATTCTTTGCAAAGAAAAAAAAAAAAAAAAAAAAGATGGAGAAAAGTGATAGGGAAGACCAAATTAAAGTTGAAGCCAATGGTAATTCAGATGGGGAGCATTCAAATGATTTTAATGTGGGGAATAATGGGTCTAATGTTGGCAGTAGTTTTTGTCATTGCCCGACTGAAGACAAAAATCAGGATCATGTAGTTTTGCAAGCACCAGTCGAACCTATTAAGATGATGGAATTGGAAAACAATAAAGACCTAATTTTAACAATCCTGATGCAAATGAGAGAGGAATTCTCTGAAGAATCTAAAAAAGGACGGGAAGAGATGAAACAAATGAAAGAAGAATCAAGAAAAACGACAGCAGAAGTCAAACAAATTAAACAAATGATTACGAGCAGTGAACAGATTATTACAGAAAAAGTGAACATGCGAATCGCACTCTTTGAACAGATAGTAGAAGAGCTGCAACAAGGTTTGCAAAGGGAAGTAAATGAACTTCAGACAGATGTGGAAGTGAGGATAAACAATGTTTACCAGCTCGTTGAAGAGAAGGAAATGTTAGCTAAACAAGAAATGATGAAGCAAACAGAAAAAGTGATTAAAAGTATGGAACAAATGGAGAAAAACCAGGAAATGGCCAATAGGAATTTCTGTGTAGCCATGTACGTAAACCATGAAGAAAGTAAGAAAGGAATTAAAACAATCGAACAAAGAGTATCAGCAGTGGATGAAAGAATAGCTGTTGTGAAGGAAAGTGTATTTACCGTCGATGGTGCAGTGACTATGGTGGCGGACAAAGTCAAAGACATCGAACAGAAGCGTGTTGCTGCTATTGGTTGCCCCAGTGTATTATACAGTCTACTTAAACTACCTGATATCAAGTTTTCACCTGGAGGTAGTGTGCATCCAGTGATATTTGTAAAAACTTACAAAAAGGATTTACCAGTAGAATGGTCTGATGAGGAAAAAATAAAATATGTAAGGTATATGTTGCGTGGAGACGCCTATTCTTGGAGCTGCGAAATCACCGAAGTATGTGGTGATTTTGAATAATTTCTGAGAATATTTTTCTAGAAGTATTGGTCGCAGAGAAAGCAACGTAAAGTGAAAAGTTATTTCCGAAATGGACGAAACTATGGTAGGCGTGACGGGAATGTCAGAGAGTATTGCGAAATTATGATAAAAGAACTGGAGTATTTGCAAGAAGGGGTCAGCACTGATGAAAAAATAGAGGTATTAATACAGAAGCTACCAAGGTCGATGCAAGACAGACTGATAGTTAACCAATGGGATCGCATCGAAGATTTTTTGGATGCGGTGGAAAGACTTGACAAATGGAGTATGTCATCAGAACGGTACTTCACGGATAAAGAAAAATTTGGTAATAGAAATGGAAGGGAAAACAATGACGGGAATAACAGGCGAGTGGATTTTTCAGCTCCGAGAGAAAATCTGGGATTCGCAAGTGAACGAAGGGAGGTATGTCCACCTAGAAGTCCAGACGCCGTTCGTTTTAATAATAAAAACCACGTGGAAAATACACATGGAAGAGTGTTTGAAATGAGAGTTAGCGGCCCTGAAATGCATAATTCTAATAGTGTTCCATTTGGAAGGCATGAAGAGGAAGCAAGAAGGGGAGAAGAAAGAATATTGGAAAACTCAGCACCGCGACTGTAAAGGTCCTGGCACTAGCGGAGAATGGAAACTTAGGACCAAAGCATGTAAAAAGAAGAAACTATAATAGTTGTAACATGACCGAGACAGAAGGAGTGAATAAACAAAAAGAATATCGAACTGTTGAAGAAAATAATGAAGAGAGGCTCCTAAAAAGTAGTGCATCAGATGAAGATACTTTCACGGAAACAGATGGGGTATTCAAAGTAGTGGATAATATCGACGGCAGAATGTCAATAAGCAGCAGCGTTAATAAGAATGAAGAGTATGCAGCGTTAAGCAGCGAAGAATTTTGTAAACAGTGGTCGTTAGTAGCGTTTGAACAGTCAGCGAGTGCAGTAGCGTATTTTGTTGTTTTTATATCTGTAGTGGTGTGGGTATTTGAATAGTGTAATCTCTGAGTATTTACATTTTGTAAACAGTGGTCGTTAGTAGCGTTTGAACAGTCAGCGAGTGCAGTAGCGTATTTTGTTGTTGTTTTTATATCTGTAGTGGTGTGGGTATTTGAATAGTGTAATCTCTGAGTGTTTACATTTTGTAAACAGTGGTCGTTAGTAGCGTTTGAACAGTCAGCGAGTGCAGTAGCGTATTTTGTTGTTGTTTTTATATCTGTAGTGGTGTGGGTATTTGAATAGTGTAATCTCTGAGTGTTTACATTTTGTAAACAGTGGTCGTTAGTAGCGTTTGAACAGTCAGCGAGTGCAGTAGCGTATTTTGTTGTTGTTTTTATATCTGTAGTGGTGTGGGTATTTGAATAGTGTAATCTCTGAGTGTTTACATTTTGTAAACAGTGGTCGTTAGTAGCGTTTGAACAGTCAGCGAGTGCAGTAGCGTATTTTGTTGTTGTTTTTATATCAATAGTGGTGTGGGTATTTAAATAGTGTAATCTCTGAGTGTTTACATTTTGTAAACAGTGGTCGTTAGTAGCGTTTGAACAGTCAGCGAGTGCAGTAGCGTATTTTGTTGTTGTTTTTATATCTGTAGTGGTGTGGGTATTTGAATAGTGTAATCTCTGAGTGTTTACATTTTGTAGACAGTACTAGTTAGTAGCGTTTGAACAGTTGCTGAGTGCAGTAGCGTATTTTATTGTTATATTTTATCTGTAGTGGTGTGGGGATTTGATTAGTGCAATCTCCGAGTGTATATATTTTGTAGGAAGTACAGGTTATTTCGAGTTTCTGTTCCTTTTTTCTGTACATTTTTTGTTTCCTTTCTTTTTGCGTTTTTCAAAAGCAGTATGTCTAGGGACTGTGATTGCTGTGTGCAGACGCGAGCTGAGGTGGCTGATCTGCGCGCTCAGCTTGCAGCTGTGTTAGCGAAAGTTACGCAGCTGGAAGCTGCCGTAAAAGGCTGCAGCAGATGTGATGTTGGGGAAACTGATTTAGCCAAGCCTATCACAGATTCTCCCATATCGACTGTCGTACCTGCAACCCAGGCTGAAGTGTTGGATGCTGTGCCGCAGTCGCCTGTTGGTGACTGGCGTATGGCTTCTAGACTTCGAAGCAGCACACGGGGGCAGTCGAACAGGCTTAAAGGCCAAGACGATAAACTTGTTCGTCTGTCCAACCGGTTTGATGTATCGTCGGAGGCTGACTCAGTCCCACAATTGTCATCCTGCGAGTTGATGGCCCCCCAGCCCGCCAGGTCTGAGCATACGCAGAAGGGCATTCTGGTAGTTGGGAGCTCTAATGTTAGGCGGTTATTAGAGCCCCTTAGGGAAATGGCGGATTCCTCGGGGAAGAAATCCAACGTCTATTCAGTGTGTATTCCGAGTGGCCTGATCCGAGATGTGGAACAGGCCATCCCGGATGCCATAGAGGGGACGGGGTGTAGCCTACTACAGATTGTGGCTCATGTCGGCACCAATGATGCCTGTCGCCTTGGGTCGGAGGTTATCCTCTCTTCCTTCCGGCGGCTGGCTGAAAGGGTGAACTCTGTGGCCAGTGACCCCAAGATATCGGCAGAGCTAACCATCTATAGCATCGTAGACAGAGTTGATTGTGGACCTCTGGTTCAGAGCCGTATTGAGGGGCTGAACCAGAGACTACGACGTTTCTGTGATGACATTGGCTGCAGATTTCTCGATCTTCGCAATAGGGTCGAGACTTGTAGGGTTCCCCTTAATAGGTCAGGTGTGCACTACACACGTGAATCGGCTACACGGGTGGCAGGGGCCGTGTGGAATGCACTAGGTGGTTTTTTAGGCTGAGGGAGGAAGACCCGAAACACGAAATTCAGTTACGGGCAACCCAATCAGATACAACACCGGAATGTAGGAGCGAACGTAAAAGAATCTCGTCAGTTAAAAGTTCTCGTAATTAACTGTAGAAGCGTTTGTAACAAACAACCGGAACTTGAAAGCGTTATTTGTAGTACAGAAGCGGATATCGTTATCGGTACAGAAAGTTGGTTGAAACCGGAAATAAGTTCCGCCGAAACTTTTAAAGATAGCATGAATGTTTTTCGTAAAGACAGATTACATTCTCATGGAGGTGGGGTATTTATAGCTGTGAGTAAATTTCTCCCATGTAATGAAATAGACGTCGATACGAACTGTGAAATCATATGGATTAAACTCAACGTTGCTGGGTCAAAACTCATCATACGTGCCTTCTACCGTCCACCTGATTCGGATATAGCTATCGTCGAGGAGTTAAGAAATAATGTAAATAGTATAGCTAGCCGTTTTAAAGATCATGCTATGATTCTAGGAGGCGACTTCAATCTGCCTTATATTCACTGGCGTAATTACGTTCACATCACAGGTAGCGAAAACATTTTAGACTTGCTGGTTACCAACAGGCCAGAATTATTCACCGACATTTCAACGACCACAGGAATAAGCGATCACAAAGCGGTAATTGCGACTATCAAATTAATGACCGAGCGAAAAAGGAAAAAAGGGCGGATTGTATACAGATTCAGTAAGGCCTCAAAGGAGTGTTTTAGAACCTAACTGAGGAATAAGTACCATAACTTCAAGTCAACAAAGGACACCATTGAAGAGATGTGGCATCGTTTTATACATATAGTCAGGGAAGGCATGGAAATACATATACCAAATCGGACAATAAAGGGAGAGGATGATCCACCGTGGTACACATGCGAAGTCAAAAGATTACTCAAAAAACAAAGGAAAATACACGCACGCTCAAGAAGGAAGGGGTGTCGCAGCGATTTAGAAACCTTAGCTGATTTAAGAGGACGTATTAAGAATGTAATGCGCGAGGCCTTTAACGATTTTCACTCCAACTCTCTCTCTAAAGGCTCGTTCGCACTGGGCGAGTAATTTAGTCGAGTGGCGAGTAGTTTAGTAGCTAAATTACTCGCCACTGACCGAAAATCGTTCACACTACGGTCCAGTACAGTACACAAGTAGCGTGGTATTTTGCCAGCAGGCTGCATCGCAATCAAATGGATGAGCTGATACAGCGCTCTTTTATAAGAGATGGATGAAGAAGTTTATGCGATAAAGAAAAAAAAAAGCAATGGGTACGAAAATGGGTTAATGAACTAGGAGCTGAAATTGTCTTCTGAAGGAATTAGCATTGGAAGATCCCTACGAATAATTTGAGAATGTCCAAAATTTGTGTTAATGAAAATGCAGCCGGAATTCCAGCGTGACGATACCTATTTAAGGAGTGCAATGCTGGCAACTACGTAATTACAGGCAGTTCTCTAGTTTATTGCCACCGGATGTAGTTTATGGACACTCACACCTCGTATTTATACACGGAAAATAGGATATTTTCCAATTAATCACAGTGTGAAGGAATCTATGAAACATTAAAGGTATTGAATTTATGTTTCATAGAGATGGATCCAGTAAACTGAATCATTTTACTGAAGGAGTGTAAAATGTTTCAGTACCTGCGTCTAAATTTTTGGACTAATTTCTGAGAGTAGATAATACTAAAAAGATTTTTATCGCTTTAGGTAGTACTTCTAATAAAAATAGGAATAACATCTTAATGTATAATCTAGATGCTATTGTAATTAAATTAAATAATTTAATAAAATTGTGCACTAAGCAGATTTTTTAATTTTCAACTTACTTCTCATAGATCCAGGTATGTTTATTGTATTTTCCAAATCTATGCGCGCAGTTGCTTCCTTTATTTGTTTTTCTAGTTGGGAACTTAATATTCTACAAGCAGTCATGTCCTACATATTTAGAAACAAATTTTAAAATTGTTTCTTCGTTCCAGCGAAACGACATTTTTGCGGCTGCTAATGAACTCTAGTAAAACTATTGGTTCAGCTTTGTTTAGCTGCTGAGCGAGTGGGCAGTGGCGCGTGGTGGGGGGGTGCTACTCGCCCGGTTTAATAGAACAAAACGGATCGACTCGACTAAACCACTCGACTAAACTACTCGACTAAATTTCATTGTTCACACACGTTTAGTTACTAAATCACTCGCCACTCGACTAAATTACTCGCCCAGTGCGAACGAGCCTTAAGAGTCTCACAGAAAACCCAAAGAAATTTCGGTCGTATGTACGAAAAGTTAATTGTACCAATAGCAATATTCCATCACTAATTCGTGAAGGTACCGAGGTTAATGAAAGCCGCGATAAAGCTAACGTACTAAATACTGTATTCAAAAATTCATTTGCAAATGAACATAAGGATAGTATTCCCGTTTTCCCACGCCGTGGCGAGTCGGTGATGGAATCATTACGAATAGATACTGCAGGTATCGTTAAGCAATTAGAGCTCCTGAAGTGGGGGAAAGCACCGGGCCCGGATGGAATTCCAGTAAGAGTATTTTCAGAGTATGCTGCAGAAATCGGGCCATTTCTGTCTGATATATTCAGTAAATCATTAGAAGAGCGAAAAGTACCTTCAGACTGGAAAATCGCGCAAGTAACTCCGATTTTCAAAAAAGGTGATCGAAGTGATCCTGGGAACTATCGTCCCACATCTATAACATCTGTTTGTAGTAGAGTTATGGAGCATATTATATGCTCGAACATTATGAATTTTCTAGATTATAATAATTTGCTTACAACAAATCAACATGGATTTCGGAAGAAAAGATCATGTGAAACACAGCTGGCCCTATTTACACACGACGTAATGAAAGTTATCGATACAGGTTCACAAGTAGATGCAATTTTTTTAGATTTCCAGAAAGCCTTTGACTCTGTGCCACACAACCGCCTTTTAGCGAAGCTTCGAGCGTACGGTATATCGGAACAGCTTTGTGAATGGATAAAGGATTTTCTAACTGGTCGGTCGCAGTATGTTGTCGTTGAAGGAGAAAGTTCTTCTAATCTAGATGTTACATCGGGTGTACCTCAAGGAAGTGTAATAGGACCACTTCTTTTCTTAATTTTTATAAAAGATCTCGGAGACAAAGTGAAAAGCCTTTTTAGATTGTTTGCTGATGATGCGGTTATTTATAGGGAAGTAAGAACTTTGGCCGATTGCTTAGAAATTCAGCGCGATCTGGATGTTATTTTGGCTTTGTGCGCTGAGTGGCAACTTACTCTAAACTCTAAAAAGTGCAAGACAATGAGCATAACTAACAAAAAGAATCCGATTGTTCAGAAATACGAGTTAAACAATACAGTTATTGATATGGTCGATTCTATTAAATATTTGGGAGTAACAGTACAAAGGAACATGAAATGGGACATACACATTAATTCTTTAGTAGGTAGAGCAAATTCTAGGCTGCGATTCATAGGTAGAATCTTGAAAAATTGTAATGAACAAACAAAGGAGATAGCGTACAAATCTCTTGTGCGTCCACATTTGGATTATTGTTGTGCCATTAGGGATCCCGTTTCGTAAGGGATTGATCGAAAGTATGGAGAAAGTACAGAGAAGAGCCGCTCGATTCGTGACCGCTTGCTACAGTCCTTATGAAAGCGTCACAGAACTGATTAGTAGATTAGGTTGGGAGTCTCTGATAGATAGACGACACACGTTTCGTTTAAACTTATTGGAAAACATGCGTACTCCAACTTTCACTCATGAGTGTAGTGAAATACTTCTTCCACCAACCTATTTGAGTCGGAAGGACAGGAAAGATAAAATTAGAGAAATAAGGTGCCGGACTGATTCTTATATGAATTCTTTTTTCCCTCGTACCATTAGGGATTGGAATGCACAGCAAAGAGATTAGCTTTGGTGCTGAGCACCCTCTGCCACCCACAATTTTGTGAATTGCAGAGTATATATGTAGATGTAGAAGAAGAAAGCAATGAATATGAGAATAAATCAGTCGACGAAGAGGAAGAAGAAATTTGGTATTTTATGATAAAGAATAGCGAAGAAGAGGAGGAAATATTATCCGTGGAATCAACAGAAGAATTAAAAGAAGTCAGCAAATACAAAAAAGTTTCTGCGCAAAGTATCGAAGCAGATGTTACTGCCTACCTACCTGAGAATGAGGAAGTATTCAAGGAAGAAAGTTTTTTTTGTTTTTTTTAATGGCTTTTGGCAGCTGAGGCCATACAGCCAGCTCAATGTGTTATATTAAAGCTTCCAGTGAATCATTTCAATACAGTGTTTATATAGTCTTCAAAGTGTGGACGCCACAGGACTAACAGGACACACACATAGACACACAACACTTAACATCCATGCCCGCGGCCGGATTCGAACAGGCGACCTTCGGCACGTGGAGCTAGCACTCTAGCCCGTACGCTACCGAGGCCGGCAAGGAAGAAAGTTGTTTGCTAACTGGTGGTGAAAGTAGCCAACTCCAATTTCATCAAAATAGAAAGAGAAGATTTAATATGTATAAGAAAAACAATGAAAGCATAATAGATTCTAAAAAGATATGTTTCAAAATGAATGGGTTACTAGAAGAAGAATTGAAGAACTGGAAGAGAAGAAAAAAGGTGGCAAGTAATGAAGAATGAAGAGATATAACAGGGGGCTTAAACCTACCGATTTTAATGTGGGGGACCTGGTGCTTGTAAGGTCACAAGGAATGGTATGTGATAATGATGCAGAGATAAATAAATACCTCCAGTCAAAGAAAAGTTTTGGGCTGAAAAACTTATTAGATATAAAAATGTATAAAGTTAAGGGATTATTATAAGATGATTTACTTTACTGAGCATTAGACTATTGTAAAAACTTGTGTGTAATCTCTTAGTGTGTAGTGCAGTGAACTTCAGTGAACTATTATGAACTGGCTAAGTGCCATACAGGTTTTGTTTTGTAAGCGAATATTGACCGGAAAAATGAATACTGAAGACAGTGAACGATTTCGCTACCTCATTGTAAATGGAAAATTCCGTCCACCTTTTGATGGGAATAAAAGTAGACCAAGAGAATTCATTGAAAATGTGGATAAGGCTTTTAAATCTGTAAGAGATGTGGATCAAGAATTGCTATTACATTTTGTAAAGGCAAAAATAACAGGAGATGCACGTTCGCGGTTAATGGTTAGGGATGCTACTAACACTTGGCCGGAAGTGAAAGAAATTTTAGAGGAAAATTTTGAAAGCAAAAGGACAATCGATTTCTATGCATGTAAGAGGTTTCAGGCGAGACAAGGTAAAGCAGAATCTGTTGCTTCATGGGGTAAAAGGATTGATGAGATGCAGCGCGCTGCAGCGTGACGTTAGAGAAGCTGTTAGACGAGAATGTAAAGATGATGTGTTAGCAGGTGCATTGGAACTCGTGTATTTGCTGGGTAGGACTTGTTTCATAGAGGGACTTGCGAATGATCGAATTGAAACAATTATTCGGAGTCGTGGTGATATCATAGTCCTGCCGGCAGCAGGTGACTTAGCGTTGCAGAAGGGAAGCGCTATTTTGTCGATGAGCGAATGAGGCTATCGACGTGTTGAAACAATGGAGAGTGTTTAAATGTTTCACCTGTGTCAAAGTAGGTCACACTTCAAAGGAATGTAGAGTAACAGAAAATAAGATTAGGAGAGTTAATGTTGTTGATGTTTGTAATTAGTGTCGCAAGCGTGGACACACTGAATGTAAATGTAGGGAACGGGATGTAACCCAAGTTACGTGATTAATTGCCAAGAAAAGGGCATTATGCAAATGAATGTTGTGGGAAGGCTGCAAGTAGTCCATTGGGAAGCCGGCAGTTAAACTGTTAGCGGACGAACATTGGCGGTTATTCCACGTCCGTATGGGTCTATAAATGGCTGTAAACTGCCAAACAAAGAATGATGTATTTGATTTACCCTGTCATGAATGCAAGCAGAATAAAATCAGATTATTAGTACACTAGCATTTGCCCGCTGCTTCACGCGCGCGTGCCTTTGTAGGTGTAGAAATTATTTACCGATTTTATTCTCTTATCAGACATTAACGCGTTGTTCGGTTATTGCTAGTTTCAGTTGCTCTAGCCAAAGCCTGAGAAACCCTTTCACGGTTCAAACGACATTCTTTCTTCTGTGCGCTTTCGGAAGCTATGTGTTTAGCGTATAGAACCCGGTTATAGGTCAATCGCTTTTCTCGGTGCAGGTTACTTTCATTTGCTCTAGCTATTTCATCTCGTTCTCTTTGACGTTGCAGACGATGTTGTCGGTCTATTTCACTCTCATTTAGCCGATTTCGGCGACATCTTTTAGCTGCAGAAGTTGACCCCGACAGATTAGATCTCTTTCGCAAGGGCATATCATAAACTTTTATACTTACCCAACTCACAGCACTAACAATTAAAACGTTTTCACAGCTGCAATTATCACTATGCGTGAACTTTGGCTGCGAGTATATAGATGAGCATAAACTTGGTTACAATATAGAATATCTGTGGTAGTAATAAATAATATTATTTCTGAAAGCAATATTTAACTCAGCTAAAACATAATATTTTTAAATGCTGATATGGAGGATTCCACGTTAACCGTGGTACCGAAAATTTAAATGGATTTATAATAGTTGTAACGTTAAGAAAGCTGATATTACAATCATTATGTGTAATTTTTTTTGGCGATTTTATGTATAAACTTTGCCTGGGATTATATAGCAAGGTATAAGCTTTGTTAAGGATGTATCTGTGGATATAATGAAAAATATTGTTTCCATGATACTTAACTAAAAAAAGTTTATTTTTAAATGTGGATACCGATGATTGCAACATAACCGCGGTGCCATAAATTTATGTAAATATAGCAGTAATCTACGACTTAGTCCTCTTGGAAGTGTGCTGAAATATAAAAATTCGTTACCAATAATCACAGCATCTCAATTTTTCTGATTTACTTATTTTTTGTTGTTTGGATATTGGTTTTATTTTATATTGATACACCATCAATTATTCCTGTTTTAAAATAGAAATTTACGTGAATTGGAGCTACTCTTGATTTCAAATCGTCGTATCATTACTGTCATTATTTCAATCACATATAATTAATCCAAAAATGTCGAGATGTGATCATGGTACAGTTTATGTAGTAACGTGCATGTAACTGAAACAATTATTTCTGAGTGTCAACATTATGGCACGTTGTGAATCGCTTGAAATGCAACCTGACAGCTGATATGATGCTTTTTTATAGGCCTAAGAGACGATGACTGCAGCTTTATAATCTACGCGGTGTAGCATTAGGATATGAAACATTTTTAATTTAAGTTTCTTTCAATATAGCCGTATTTTCTATGTAATTATTTCAGTCGCATGTAAGTACCTGGCGAAACAACAGCCTGGACCAGATGACAATTGACTCGTTTTGTTTAGCATCAGGCATAACGGGTTTAGTTTTAAAATTTATGCGGTGTAGAATAGAATTTTAGGATGCCTAGTTACATTTGAAATAAAAATTCGTTACCAAGAATCACAGCATCTCAATTTTTTCTGATTTATTTATTTTTTGCTGTTTGGATATTGGTTTTTATTTCATGTTGATACACCATCAATTATTCCTGCTTTAAAATAGAAATTTATGTGAATTGGAGTTAATCTTGGTTTCAAATCGTCGTATCATTATTGTCATTATTTCAGTCAGATATACTTAATTCAAAAATGTCAAAATGGATCACGGTACAGTATGTGTACTAATGTGCATGTAACTCAAGCAATTATTTCTTAGTGACAAAATTATCGCAAGTTGTAAATCGATTGAAATACAACCTGGACAGTGATGACAGCTGATATGCTTTGTTATAGGCCAAAGGGACGATGCTTTTAGCTTTATAATTTACGCGCTGTAGCATTAGGATATGAAAATTTTTTTATTTGAGTTTCTTTCAATATATCCGTATTTTCTATGTAATTATTTGAGTCGCATGTACCTGAATTTTCGCCTAGTTATATTTGCACTTTATAGCCATGAGACACATTAATCGAATAAAGTACTTCCAAATATGTGCAATTCCGCACAAGTCATTATGAAAGAAGTATGTTTTATTACTTGCTGATATTTATAATAGCTGTTTTTCAGACATCGCTCTTCGAGAAAAACTGAATTTCGTATTAAGTATTGGCTTATTGTGGCTGTATTGTACAGCGTTCACGTAGCAATTTTGTTCCAGAGACAAACTTTATAACAGTCTACCAGAGACAATACATGTCTTCAATATTAGTAATTCAACAGACCTGTTACGATTCAAGTAAATGCTGATTATACTTGATTCACGTATTCTTTTTATTTTGAAGTACTGCGGTCCAGAAAAATGAATCGCAGAAGTAAAAAAAAAAAAAAAAGGGAAATCCTCAATTTTGTCAGTTCTCTTTATGAAAGGAGTGACCGTCTGAATATGTATAATTTGGTCTACAGTTTCACATTTCTGAAGTTTTTTACTGACTTGCTTCTTTCCATGGTACTTATTAGTCGTTAGCTACTTCTGCAGATGTTGATCAGCAACATTAGCTTTAAAAATTTGGAAACACCATGCAAATTGATGCGGTAGTTTTTGCGTTATTAGAGATCAAGCCTCACTACAAACGCAGCTTGCTTACAGATTCATAATAGTATAGATACAGGTGCTCAAATTAGTCTTGCTCTTAAGGAATGCTTGAAAGACAATGTGCATTTAAGTAACAATGATAAAATTATATGGGAAGAAGCCGTTAGGACTTTTGGAACAGTAGAACTAAGCTTAATGGTTGGAAAAGTAAGATCAAGCACATATATAATGTAGTAGGTATGGAGTTAGATACAATGGATTAATTGGGAGAAACTTTTTTTAAAGAAAAATGCTGTGTTGGACTATGTAAATAAGTCAGTAAGCATTAAAAAGGAAATTGATACAGTGGTTGCAGAAGAGGAACCTGAGTTAGATTCACATACCAAAGTAAATGTGGGTCTACGGGAAGAACGAATTGTCAGGTTATTAGTCGAATGTAATCCCGAGTTACAGGAATGAACCGTGAACAAAACAGAATTAATATCTAATGTTTGTATCCCAGACGCTCTTATTAAAATAGAGAAAGGACCATGTTTAATTAGTGTAACTAATACTTCAGAAGAAGTTTGTCTTGATTCGTTTAAACTTAAAGTAGAAGCTATTCCGGACGGGTCAGTAGAAGACGCATACAGAAGTTCAAAAACGTAAGAAACAACCAAAAGAACAATTTAGCTCTCGTATCACTGATCTTAGGAAACAATTAAGAACATATCGTTTAAATCCATAGGAGAAATCAGAATTATTTAAGATTTGCTCAGACCTCAATGACGCATTCTTTTTACCGGGAGATAAACTTACGCGCACCGATGTAATCAAACATGAAATACCAATAGTACAAGAGGCAGAATGAAAAATTGTTAATACAAGACCATATAGGATACCAGAGGCACAGCGTTAAATTTTACAGGAACACATTGATAAAATGTTAGAGGAAGACATAATAATACAAAGTAAAAGCGCTTGGAATTACCCTTTATTGCTCATTCCAAAATAGCTAGATGCTAGTGGAAAATAAAAAATGGAGTTTTGTAGATTGTGTTGAAGTCAGATTTACATGTCAGGAGGTCAATTGACTTTAGCAACAACAACACAAAAATTCGTACCGAATGTTAATTATTGCAGTAGACACAAGCATGTCAACATCACATCAAACGCATAGAATCACAAAGAAAAATAAATCCACCATCGAGTTTTATATGACTTTCCCGTAAGAATTTAAAGGACAGTCCTTAAAGAAAATAATATTGCGTCTTCCGAAATTTTGACAAGCGTAACGATGACATCAAAGCGGCAAAATTACGACATAATGATCCGGTTAAGCAATTAGCTGTTCCAGGTATGCACCGTCATCAAAGTGATGTTAATAGCCAAGGAAACCGCAACCCAATTAAACCCTGTTCTATGCCGTAAATTCAACGATCATTCTAGATGAAAACAACGCTGTGCGTTCAATATAACGAAGTAGAGCATTACTATAGTCGGCAAATAAGTTGAAGGCATTCAAGTGATATTTTTACGTGTCGTTACAACATAATTAGTCAGCTATCGGCAAAGGACAGTTATTAAGTTTTCTGTGACGTATGAGGAAAAGAAAATTGTTGACCGTCACGGGTATTGATGATGGTATCTTTATAGGATTTACCCATCCCCGAATGATGCAGTCATACAAAAAATGATAGTAGGCGTTGCGGACTTATGCGACTTACGTTGCCAAACTAATCAACATTATCCTCCCGTCCATCAGATCATATTCTTTAACTCCTTCCGCATAACTCATCGAACGACGCGCGAATTCTTTGATTTTAGAATTATTTTGCCGTCACGCAATGCTGCATAATTCGCACAGTGAACTTCCAGCTCGCAATGTTGAATGGGCTTAAATGTTTATCTTTAGTGTTACGCGGTCCAATCTATTTTCACCAGTTACTACCGTTCTTCAAAGTGGTCGGCCGTTTTGTACCTGGCGTCCGAACCATAGATAACGATCTCTCCAGGAACCGCCGGCTAATAGCCCACAGCTGTTACAAACAAGCCGGGCGCTCTCTACCTGCTCCGCTCTGTCACCGTTAATCTGATACGCAACTTGCACACTCGTCGCATGACGGGTACACTTCAGTTTCAAAACAAACAAATCTTATTCTACCAACTTATTCATATGTTCTAGAATATTTACACATTATTTACAGGACGACTTTAGTCGCTTGCCGTAAATTGTAGGCGGTTGCGAAAGTTTCAGAAAAATCTCCGTTTCCTTTTTTTTTTTTTTTTTTTTTTGTTATACAACTTCAAAATCCGATAAGTCCAAATACTCGCCCGTTTGTCACACTTTTTGGCATGCTTAATAACTCGATAACAATGCCTACATAGTGAACTTGAGTCGTCCATGGACCTTCTTGTGGAAAATGAGTCTGTGTGCAGAACATATGTCCTTGGTGCATCCGACATAACCTTGCGTGACGCGAACCCTTTCGCTCACAACAGCCACAGAACGGACTCTCTCACCCGCGTCGCCTAATGGGTTTCTCGGAACTTTCATTACGCACGGTTGCATGCGTTCTTCTGCGGACACAGGTGAAATCCTTGCGCTTCGCGTATATTTACTGGAAATGTATTTCAGTGCACCAGTATGTTGGATCCCACAGTTTTGTATATTAGAGGGTGGACTAAAAATCATCTTACCCAAACTGACGTTAGAAATACGTTCAGAAAAACATTTCAAGCCTTGAATTTCTGAGCGAGATTTTTCCGGTCTTATAGGACGGAAAATCTGGCCGATCTTTGGCAAACGCTCCCACATGGAATAGTTCCACGCGATGTCTGGATACTGCGGATTCTGTGGATTACATACCGTCTCCGAACATTGAGCGAACACTGAATCAACTCGTCCGCTTTCAAACAATAACATGTACTGCGGACCTTTTGATTCGCACCCTACAGAAATCTTAGGTTTCATTAACTTGTGCCTCTTTGGCGCAGGTGCAGTACCATTTGTACAATTGACATTCACGAGGTCATAAATTTTCGCTTTCAATCTGAAAATTTCTTTTATCAGACGCTCAGTGGCAGCTGTGTCAAATGATTGACTCGGAATCTGCATTTCTACCAGCTGGGGAGTTTCCTCAGTCTGATCGCAGTGATCGTAATCAGATTCTACCGTAGTTTCACCGCGATTTTCAAGGATAACAGCGGTAGAATTATTTATTTCTGTCACACTGGTGTTCAGCTTTAACGCAACTCCTTCGTTCGCATTCTCCAATGAATTACAAATTATTCGAACGTCCTCAGCAGGCTTTTCCCCTGCTGGGACGCTCCTTCGCAATTCAACTCTACATTCTCTTATATCTTGACAGATTTTATCGCGAACATTGCATATCTTATCAATCAAACTATTCGTTTGTGAAATCAGCGAATCGAAATGTTTCTCTTGTGCATCGAAACGTTTGTTTAGCGAATCGAAGTAGTTGTCAAAAAGTTTTCTTCGTTCATTGAAATACTCATCAAAACGTTTATTTAGCTCTTCCCTGTGCAAATCAAATTTCTTATTTGATGCAGCTAGTTCTACCTTTTGCGAGTCATACAGCTTACTTATCGTGACAAGCAGCGGATTTTGCATTTCCAAAGACTGATGTGGTGATTCGACCATTTTTTTACCGATGCACAACGCGTTTCAAAATCTGGATGCATGGGTGGATTTAGTGCATTTCCACTGTCAGGGGTTGGAAAATTTCCCATCTGTTCCCCGTCTAGTGATGCAGTGGAATGAAAGCTACGCGTACTTGGGGTATTAATGCCCGTTACGCAACCTACGTCCGTCATCGTCATTGCGGGTTCTTCCGGTGTTTGACTTAATTCACTCGTTTGATCGGGAATTTCAGGAACAACTGATTGATCTGCCATATTAATGGTACGTGACCTTAACTTCATAAGTCGACCGTATGACATACAAATTCCAGCTCCGATCAATGATTCCAGCAAGTGATATCAAAACAAAATAAAACCGGCACAATTTAATCTCGACTAGACTCAGCATTAAAAAAATTTCCGCACACAAATCCCATCAAAGTCAATAACCCATCCAAAAGACATCAAAGAAAACAACGATGTTGCATGCGACATCAAAACCTCCAACACATTAGCGAAATCAGCACAAAGAAATCTCTTAATTCCTATCATGCATTAAAATTCAAAAACACTGACTCTAAATTTAATTTTAAATTAACCATGCTTGTTGCCAGTGAGCAAACTATTTATTAGAAAACAATTGCTTGAAATTTAGCATGAAAGCATCAATTGATTGATATCAAAAACATAATCACACATTTCAACGTTAAATTTAATCAAGTATGGCAAAAGAAAGTTCCAAAACATAATTTCTATTCTAAAATAATAAATCTACACAGGTCACATCCATGTAATAAGACTTGCCAAAATTTTTCCCGAGAATAATTTCAATTTGGGGAATTAATTAAGCTACATACGTCTGCGCCAATTGTATCGTCTTACAACGTGTTAGAGCCCCAGCGTTGGCAGCGCCATATTGTATTGGCCACCGTCGGTTCGGGAGGGGGGGAGCCAATACGTTGTTGAAATATAATTATTAATAATATATATGATATCCAATAAGTTGGTTATTTGGTTAAATGGTGAACTAGAACCATTATTATTTTACACAAATATTATACTCAATTTATTAAGTCTTCTGGCTTATACAAGACCGGGTATAGTTAACGTTACGTTAAACACAATCCAAAGACAAACAAACAAACAGTACCCGACATTTACAATCCGCCGGATAAAAGCAAAAATGATACTGATTTAAATATCTCAATAATTTGCAAAGTCAACAAGATATCAAAGTGGCATCACAGGCCAACAAGTTGAAGTTAACATTCACAAAACAAAGAATCCCAGGGGTGCCGTTTAAAGTTAAAAGCATCGTTTGAATTTAAAACAATCAGCAAGATGCTTCGAATTTGAAGTTAAAACATGAAAAGTTTGGTTAGCTCAGTGATTTTAGCATGAGAGCAGAGTCTTATCTCAGGAGTCGTTTACGGGTTTGCAAGCCTCGTTAAAACCCAACGGAACTGTGGACCCATGCGTCGGTACTTTACCATAATAGCATCTTCTTGATGAGGTGTGGCACGCTCAGTACCACTGCAGCAACGAATGCCAAGCAAGCGGATATGCCCGCACATGCCCGCACATCAGCTTCCAGCCCATCAGCCAGAAATGCGATCAGACACAGTCACTGATCAACAGCCACGAGCGTATCGAGAGATACGTCCGCTTAGCAGCTCGTCTCGGCACCAAGTGTCGTTGAAGATGGCGTCGTGTCCTCTTCTCCGGCAAAATCAGCTTCCTCTCCGCTCATGAAACAGAAGCCGTGAATTAACCACTGTGAACCCCAGTAGCCGTTCACGATTGGTGCATTGATATATGTCCATCATCACGTGTTTCGTATCGCAGCTAACATTCGCTACGCGCTTCCCGCACATTTTGCTTGACCTTGTCGGGCCACTGGGAAGGGGTGAGGTCAGTACACTCGGAAGCTAGCGGTTCCCCGCGCTACCCCTTTTGTGAGCCATAGGCGTCGGCCTGTCGGCGACACTGGGCATTGTCCCACCCTCTGAGCGTTCAAAACTGCCGTTCCAACTTCCTACGTTCCATATATTTTCTGAAAAGTAAGTTTTGCAGAAACTAAACCATATAACAATAACTTTGGCTGCCCGGGTTTAATATATGATTATTCACCTATGAATTAACCCTATCATTTAAAATATTTACAATTTAATAACTGAATATTTCCAAGAAAATCTGAATATTAATTAATTACTAAATAATATTCATTGTGGATGACTCTGTCATACCACAAGATTATAGCAAAGTCAATGAAATCGTGGTAAGAGATGCATTACCCCTTCCAAATATCTCAGATATTTTAGATCGCATTGGGAAAGCTAAATATTTCTCGACTCTCGACTTAGCCAGTGGAGACTATCAGATTCTAATGCATGAAAAAGACAGAGAAAAGACAACATTTAGTTCCAGTTTTAATCATTACGAATATAAGAGAATTCTAATGGGTTTTAAGGGGTCCCTGGGTATTTTAATAGGTTTACAAGACATTAAATGTTTTATTTACCTTGATGAAGTTATTGTTTATTCAACATCACTGAAAGAACATAACGAAAGATTAAGTGAGGTTTTTCAAACATTAAGAGAAAATAAACTTAAACTACAAATAGATAAGTGTGAGTTGCTTAGAACACAAGTAGTATACCTTGGGAATATAATAACAGATGAAGGAATTAAACCAGAGCCAGTTAAGGTAGGGAAGTTAAGCATTATCCTCAGCCACAGACAACCAAACAATTAAAAGGGGTTTTAGGACTAACGGGTTAATATAGACATATCATGCCAACTTATAGCAACATTGCGAAACCATTGTATGAATTTTGAGCTAAAGGGCAAGATTATAAATGGGAGGAACCCCAGGAGAAAGCTTTTCAAGAATTGAAAGAATTGTTAATAAACCCTCCACTTTTAAAATAACCAGGTTTTGGATCACCTTTCATTCTTACTACAGACGCAAGTAAATTTGTAATTAGAGCAGTGTAATTCCAAGAAGAATCCATAGTAAAAGTTTTGCCAATCGCTTATTGATCAAAGACTTTAATAAAAGCAGAACAATACTATTCAGCCACAGAGTTATTGGCAGTTAAACAGTTTAGACCGTACATCAATGGCCGAAAATTCACAATTGTGTCCAACCATAAACCATTGACTTGGATATTTAGTGTAAAAGATCCTAATTCTAGACTATTTAAATAGAGACTTAGGCTCGAAGGGTATGAATACTAAGTAGTTTACAAGAAGGGAAAATTAAATACCAATGCTGATGCTCTAAGCTGCATAAGAGAGGTTCAAGTACAGGACCAAGAAAGCGAAAGAGTTGATAAAAATTTTGACTATAGTATAGAAAGGTGCATGACGAAATTAGTCCAGAAGAACAAATTTTGAAAGAATGTCATAATTCACCACTAGGAGGGCATCAAGGCATGACAAGAACTTATGAGAAGATAAAAGAGTACAAACAATGGTCAGGAATGAAGCAAGACATATAAAACTACATACCAAATTGTGAAACATGTCAAAGGAATAAGATCACCCAAAATAAGACCAAAATGCCAATGGAAATAACTCGTACACCTGAATTTGTTTTTGAAAAATATTGTATGGATATAATGGGTCCGTTAAGCATTTCTGATACTAACCTTTCAAGAATTACCAATTGACCAGCAAGACGCGAATACTATTGCTAGATAATTAGTAGAGGAAATAATTCTTAGGTATGGTATTCCAAGGAGCCAATTTTATGAGCGATGTTTCAAAAAGAGTATGCAAAACATTAAAAATCCCAAAAGTTAAAACTACAACTTACCTTCCAGAAAATAATGGAGCTCTTGAACGATGTCATAGAACTTTGGTAGAGTACTTACGATACATTATCGCGAAAGATCAAAGAAATTTGGATGAATGGATACAGTATGCCATATTCGTATTTAATACGACTCCTCATAGTAGTAAAAGTTATACCCCTCATTCACGTCTGTTTGGTAGGAAAGTCAATATTCCAAGTATTTTGCAGAAAGAATAATCAGATATTTTATATTGTTATGATGATTATGTCAAAGAACTAAAAGGTAAATTGCAATCCTTGCAGGAAAAAGCCAGAGAACAATTACACAAATGTAAGGAAGCAAATAAGAGGTATTATGACAGACCAGAAAATACAAAATTGTTTAAGCCAGGAGACAAAGTTTTACTACATAATGAATCGGTAAGACGAGGTCGTTCCAAGAAATTAGATTCTCAGTGGATTGGACTGTATAAAGTATTAAGAACAGAAGGACTGAATGTGATTCTCAAAACTAAAGGGAGTAAAATTATGAAAGTACATACCAATAGACTAAAAGATTTTTTTTAATTGCAGGAATGGTGCCGTTGAAGACTTTTATTAGTGATATCGGGAAGTTCAGATTTTCAAGATTTCCATATAGAGAAGATCAGTTCTTCGCCAGGGTTGTACTACGATAATTTGGGTAAGGCCAGACTATACAGCACCACATGGAAGGTTGTAAGTTATGTGAAGTTGGTAAGACATAATGATAAAGTTCATACAGGCAGAAACATTTGTTCAATTGTCAATAAATTTTTGTTGGAGTAAGTTCTTTCATTTGAACATAAGTAATGCAGAGTGTGTCTGAATTCAAAAGTACATAGATAGACATGTAGCCAGAATCAAAGATGCACAGAGTTTAATTTCACAGTTAACGAGGCATGAATCTCGAAATAAGCAAGGTCGACTTCGTTGGTGAAATCAGTAAAATACTTTTTGGAACCTTAGGTTCAGCTGATGCAACTACTTTGAATCCAAAATTGATCACATGGAAGATACGCAGATACAATTGTTAAAGTTGACAAAAGAACAAGTAGAAGTAGCGAAACCCACTCTTAATGGAATAAATAATAAAATGTCCAGTGTAGTACAAAATGAAAAGATTCTTGCAGAAGGGATGAAAATGATCGAATGATATGTTCTTGATGATGTAAAAACTAATGACTCGACTATACAGCGAATGGCCACATTGTTAGCAATAAATGAGCATTTAGTGCAACTCACTTTGATTTTTGAAGAGATTGAAAGAGATTATGATTTATTAATTACTGCAATTGGAAATGTACAAAAGGAATTCTTGAGCAACATATTATCAATCCTGTACATATTGTAAACTATTTGAAACACATAAGAGATTTAAACTTCCCTGTTGCACTTACTGAAGCCTGCGGGTATTTCCTTCTTTAGTTAATTGATTCATATTTATTCTTATGGGGTAACGTCTTTGGATACATAATTAATGTTCGATTTATAGATAATAGTGTGTTAAATATATATAAAGTAATCCCATTGCCCATGGAAATAAGAACTTCACCAGGAAGTTATGCGTATATTAAGCCTGAAAACTAAATGTTACTTTGGTGATGCTAAATGTAACTATACAAAATTAGAATTAAATTGCTTGATCAAACTAACAGAATATGTAAGCAAACATTCATTCTGCTGTCCAATTACGATCATGAGGAATATGAGGCCAAGTTGTTGCAACCAGTCTAGGAAATCCCTGCTGACTGCATAAAGAAAGTTGTTCATTTTGGACATATCTTGGGCACAATGAATGACTGTATTTAATTCCAAAAGCGGAAGGTATAACAATGCTGTGTGGAAGTGATTCCCCCAAAGATGTCATGTTACATGGCTTAGGTAAAATAAAATTCTATACTCAGTGTAAAGGTTATGGAACAAGAGTTTTCATCTAATCTGAATATGTAATAAGCAGTAATGTATCCAGCAAGGATGATAACCGGAATATAGATATAGAAATTGATTGTGTAGTAAATAATAAGAAACAAAATGCATCGCAATTATTATAAGTCAAGCTACCTATGGAACGCGTGGCAATGCAATTAAATGATCTCAAAGTAGCTGGTCACAAAATAAAAGAGCTAGAAGAGGAAATGGAGAAGCAGGAAAGGGAGGCTAAAGAACCTTTCACTAATGCAGGGTGTCAGCCGTAATTGTTTTAATAATTAGTTGATGTCGATATTGTAGATGTTGTAGAGAATGTTTCAGTGCTACAAAGAAATTTGTGGATGACGATGGTTGAGGAAAAGTTTGCATAAGAACAACTATTGTGTACACTTGCAGAGATTCTAAAATCGCGGCTCTTGCCCTTGGGGTTGGAAACGGCCCCTAAAGGTGGATGAATCAGAAATCATCAACGGCGTGGGGATCCAGAAGGCAACGGGAAACCACAGCATTAAAGACCCAAATGGTATACCGAGGACATGTAATCCTCTCAAATTACATATATCATGATGGCTTCTTCCTGGGTAAAATATTCAGGAGGTAAAATAGTCCCCCAATCGGATCTCCGGGAGGGTACTGCTCAGGGAGGAGTCATCAGAATGGATAGAAACATTCTACGAGTCGGAACATGGAATGTTAGAAGTCTCAAAATGGCAGGTAGGTTAGAAAACTTAAAAAGGAAGATGGAACAACTTTTGTTAAATGTTTTTGGGATTAGTGAGACTAAATTGAAGGACGCACTGGATTTCTGGTCTGGGGAACATAGGATAATTAGCACACAAGATGTCAATGGAGTCTCTGGTGTAGGATGTGCAATGAATAAGAGAGTAAGGAAACAGGTGAGTTGTTATGAACAGTTTAGTGACAGGATTATTTTGATGAGGTTAGAAACTAAGCCCTTCCCAACTAAATTAGTACAAGTGTATATGCCAACTTCACAGGAAGATGACGAAGAAATAGAAAGAATATACGCTGAAATTTAAGAATTAATCCAATATGTGAAGGGGGAGGAAAATCTAATAATCATGGGTGATTGGAATCCAATAGTGGGAGAAGGAAAAGCGGGGAATTATGTAGGAAGCTTTGGTCTAGGAGAAAGAAATGAAGGTGGAAGCAGGTTGCCAGAATTTTGTGAAAGATATAAGCTAGTAGTGGCAAACACACTTTTTAAGAACCATGTAAGAAGAATATACACTTGGAAACGTCTTGGGGATACAGGCAGTTATCAGCTAGACTATATCATGGTCAAACAGAGATTCAGGAATCAAGTTCTAGACTGTAAAGCGTACCCAGGAGCAGACATAGACTCTGACCATAATTTGATAATAATGAAGTGCAGGTAGAAATATAAGCGAATAAGGAAGCAGTATAAGCAGAACAGACTGGAAGTGAATAAACTGAAACAATCTAGCACGAGAGAAAAATTTGCAAAAATGGTAGACTTAGGTCTAAAAAGTAACTCTGAAAGGAGCTCAACTGATGTATTTAAGACCGAAATAATGAAAGCTGGTAAAGAAACATTATGTTTTAGGGAACAAGCTGCCCGAAAACCTTGGATCACAGAAGAAATTTTGGAGCTGATGGATCAGAGGAGAAGGTACAAAAATGCCTCAAGATGAAGCAGTACAGGCAATTTAGAAATCAAATAAATAGGAAATGCAAAATAGCAAAAGAAAAATGGCTACAAGAAAAGTGTGAAGAAGTAGAAAAAGAAATGGTAGTAGGTAAAGTAGATGTTCCTTACAGAGAGATAAAACAGAATTTAGGAGAAATGAAGAAAAGAGGTATGAACATTAAAGATGCCGATGGGAAACCTCTTCTAAGCTCAGAAGATAGAGCTAACCGATGGAAGGAATGTATTGAGAAACATTATGATGGGGACGAATTGAACAATAGCGTAATAGAAAAGGAAGGCGATGTCAACAGTGATGACTGAGGAGATCCTGTTTTGAGCACAGAATTTAATAAAGCACTGAATGACTTGAAAACAAATAAGGCAGTTGGAATTGATGAGATCCCTGCAGAACTTCTTAAATCCCTAGGAGAGGAAGATGATATCAAAAAGTTATGAAACAACTGATTTTAATAAAAATATCATCTTCACACTTCCAAAGAAAGCACAAGTCCACAAATGTGAGAATTGTTGCGCCATTAGTCTAACAACACATGCTTCAAAATTAGTGACTAGAATAATATACAGAAGGATTGAAAGGGTAGTAGAAGAGTTTGGTTTTAGGAAAAATCGCGGTACAAGGGATTCTGTCTTTAAGATTAATACTTGAAGTGCGGATCAAGAAAACCAAAGATAATTTTATGACATTTGTTGATATAGAAAAAGCTTTTGATAATGTTAGGTAGGGCAAGATGTTTAAAATTTTAAAGAAGTCAAGTCTAAAGTATCGAGATAGAAGAATACAGGTACTCTATAAACTATATAAGAATCAAGTGGCTATAATAAAAGTAGAGAATCACGAGAGACATGCATTAGTTAAAAAGGGTGTGAGACTAGGTTATAGGCTATCTCCATTAATATTCAACTTTTATGTAGAAGATGCAGTGAAGAAAGTCAAAGAAAAATTTCCATGTGACATAAGTTTTCAGGGAGAAAAATCAGTATGCTACGATTTGCTGATCTTGTTAGCAGAGAGGGCTGAGGATATTGAGAAGTTACTGAAAGGCATGAACAAAATACTGAAGGAAGATTTTGGACTGAATATAAATCAAATCAAGACAAAAGTGATGAAATGTAGCAGAAATGATAGGAATACTAGTAGATTAAATATAAAAATAGGATCCAATGCAATAGGAGAAGTAAGTGAATTCTGTTACTTGGGAAGTAAAATTACAACCAATGGCCGAAGCAAGAATGATGTTAAAAGCAGAATAGCACTAGCAAAAAGAGCCTTCATGAAAAAGAGAAACCTTTTAGTTTATAATATTGATGTAGGAATTAGATAGAAGTTTTTAAAACTCTTTGTGATGAGCACAGCACTTTACGGTAGCGAAACATGGAAATAAAAAAAATTGAAGCATTTGAAATGTGGTGCTACAGAAGAATGCTGAAAATTAAGTGGACAGATAAAGTAAGAATTGAATATATGGAAATGAGGGGTGAGAAAAGAAGTTTGTGGAATAAGCTTACAGAAAGAAGAGACTGGTTGGTAGGTCATATTTGGAGACATGCTGGATTGGTTAATTTGTTAGTTGAGGGAATAGTCGAAAGTAAGAACTGTAGAGGAAGACAGAGATTAGAATATATGAAGCAGATAATTGAGGACGTGGGGTGTAAGGGCCGAGGGGTATGTAGAAATGAAGAGGTTAGCACAGGATAGGAAGGGATGGAGGATTGCATCAAACCAGTCGAATGACTGACGACAGCAAAAAAAAAAAAAGTTAACCAAAAAAAAAAAAGTTAGCAAAAAAAATAATAATTATGGAAATGTAACCTATGTAATCTCTGAAATAATTGTAAGAATGGTTGTAAATTGGGAATTAGATTTAAAGCAATTCTAGAAATTAGATACATAAAACAATGTAACCTAAAATAAGATAATTATGAAAACAAGTTTGACTAATGGTAGCAGTAAGGATTTAATTTGTTTTATAAATGCTTTGATAAAAATGTTTGTCATAACGAAGGTAAGAAAATTCAGATCCACAGCAACAAAATTGCTGCAACGAGATGTGTTGCCACAATTTTCCCGGGGGAATGGAGGTGTCATAAACCTATGGAATATTGTTTAAAAACTTAAATTCAATAAAAATTCCTTAAATTGTATGTAAAAGCATTGCGTAAAGTTAGAAGACGCATATTGCTGACCAGGTTGTCACACGCCAGATAAAGACTCATTATCTGGAGCCGCCTACACGTACATTAATTACCAGATAGCACCTGCTAGAATAACAGACATGCCTTTATGTAACCTCAATGACTCTTAGTGGTCAAACCACGTTGCAATTGAAGAATCCTTTGAATCTGAGGAACCATAGGGGTCAGAGTCCTCTTTCAAAATACCTAACCTTATATGGAAGCGTTGCTGAGCCAGCAACGAATGCAACACATTGGTGTTAAGTGGTTAAAGACTTAAAATTAATATTTTTTGGTAGATTTAGGCTTTAGTATTTAAAGTCTGGTTATTATTGTAATGGTCTCGTATCGTAATAAAATATTTCTGTTTCACTCACAAAGATATACCTCACTCATACAACACTACTTAATCATCACACAAGATCATAAAACTAATTTTTTAATGTTGGGGGAAAGGTAACACTCTGGCCTCGCATTTGGGAGGACGCGGGTTCGAATCCCCGTCCGGGCATCCAGATTTGGGTTTTCCATGACTTCCCCAAATCACTCCAGACGAATGGCGGGATGCTTCCCTCAAAAAGGCCATGGCCAAATTCCTTCCCGTTCATTGCCCCCAGTACTTTCCCGCCTCTAACGACCTCGACGTCGACGAGGCATAAAACCATAAACAAAAAATATATAAAATGAAACATTACAGCTACAGCACTACACTGCTGGTATAATGTAAGGCCGGGCGCACATAGACGCGCAGTCGACGCAGGCGGCGCAGCACAGTTTCTGTGTCTCTATGTTTTGGGCCGGAACAGCGCGTATTGAGACGCAGAGCAGGGCAGCGCAGTTCTGTGCCGCACGTGGCCTACGCCACGTTGTGATCACGACACAGAAACTGTGCCACGCAGCTCACTCGTGCCGTTTTTTTGCCGTAACACTTCTTGCGTTATTTATAATCTTGATTTACTTATAATCATTTTCAACTTTGGATTAAGAAAAATTGATTAAACTGGTGCGTAACTAACCTGCGATTCACAATATCAGTCATAATAAATACATAAAAATTTAATTTAAACAAGAGATTTGGACAATGAGCCCAACAAGTGGCTAGTAAATTAAACATTAATTTATCACACAACTGTCTACTTACAATTTTCACTTTTATTTTCTCTTTTTGAATTCATTTTTAATAGAACTTTGAAAAAAGATTGATATATAGGCTATTATTACATTACTTGTTTTCTTATTTCTGATTATTTGTACTACATCATTCAATAGGGCACACGTCCGACTGAATTTAGCTCTTCTCCTTCTTCTCACTCTTCCAGGCAACCTACGTCCAACTCCTAACGATAGAGGGAGGATTCTTGTGAAGACAATTTCCCGAATAATTTGTTGAACACTGCTTTTTTAGTTTCAAGTGTTTCTTATGTTCTGTTATGTAGTTTTCTTTATAATATAATATCAAATAAAAGAGAAATATACTCTTATAAATGTCATGTACCGTCAAACGCTAAATAATTGAATAAATTACCACGAAAATATTGCGAGATTTTCTTCAGTTCTAATAGGTATTTGAGCGTTGTCGAGAAAATGACAGGTTAGATTATGCCGTGAATCTCCGCTCGAGTCATCCTGAAATAATCTTTTGAGAATTCTCTTGTCACTGCAAAAGCTAGATGAGAGTTTCTTCTTTTCATAAACTCACTTTTGCATAGTTTTATCTAACTCAGCTTCTGTTAAAGTAATAACAATTTTCCAAGCTCGGCATCCCAGTCTGATTCAGAAATTAAAAATCGAGTTAGTGCATCGAAATGTTTTTGGTTACGCTTTTTTGTCGGTTTCTCGCACAACACAACAATGCTTTGTAAACTGCCGCACGAAACTGCGCTCTAATATGCGCGGGTAACTGCCCGACACAGTTTCATTGTCTGTGCTGCCTTGCCCTGCCCTGCGCTGCCCCTACTGCGCCACGCAGCTCAATGTGCGCCCCGGGTTACCCTGTGTTCACACGGACCAAACGAAAGAGAATGAACTATCTGCATTCAACTGGAAATAGTGAGTATCAAACTATTGTCACATTTTCTCTTGGCGATTTTAAAGGCACAGGTAAGAGATAAATGAAACGTCATTTGCCGACGAATATTGTTGTTTTGTATTTGTTAAGCTAAGAAAAACATAAAAGTATTCGATGTTGAAAAAACATCGATGTTTTTAAGCGATGCATCGAAAAACATCGATGCAGGGTTCCGATGTTTTACATCGAATAAAAACATCGATGTACTTTCTAAGTGGACACCCCTAGTGGAAACCCTTTACGTTCCTCACATACATTTCTGTTGTGGTTGCATATCAATCTCGCAATTGATTTACCTAGGTACCATTGATGTCAAACCGCTTGTCCTATAATTTTACACTGTATTTACCACCCATTTTTTATGTACCGGAACTGCTATTGCATTTATTCAGTCTCTGGTAAGCAACAAGTATCCAGACTCAATTTAAATACTGTTTCAAGAAAATCTACAGTGTTAGATCCTGCTATCTTCCATAGTAATAATATTCTATTGTCCACACCAGCCCCTTCATTTATTTAGTTTTTTCTGTTTTCTTAATTCATTCATTATATCCGCAGTATGAATTTCAATTTTTTTTAATCTGCTCGTTTCTAATTGTGTGTTTAAGCTCATTCTGCGATTTACACCCACCCATTTCTGAATCTTTGTCCCTAATACATTCACTAAATCAGTTACTTAAAATCTCTGCCTTTTTCAAAACTTCAGTAACTTCTTGTCCATCCTTATCTATAATTGTCTCAATACCCTCCCTTCCCCGCAGTTTTCTAACATAGCCATAGAAATTTCTAGATGCATCTGTCTATGGTCCTTCTGCACCGATCATGGACGAAGGAAATATATTGAGACCATGGAGGAAGGAATATATGGAGACGAGATAACGCGAAATCCGTGAAACCTCGTGAAAAAACTGTGCCTGCGCGGCGGACATCGCAGGAGTACCAAAACATTGGGCTGTTTGCACTGTGTCAGCTGCTGAGAATATTTCATTTTCTAATATTCTAAAGTTTTTTATAATGCCAAATTGGGATGCATATGGTTGCACAAACAGACGAGATAGGAAAAAACCTGGAATAGCGTTTCATAAGTAAGTCACATTGTAATTATCGTTCTTGAAGTATCTGACAGGCAACCGCAACATTAGTACCATTCGCTATAAATTTATTCATTGCTCTCAATAGGATCATATTATTCTCAAATTTTTGTTGGTGTAGTATAGACAATTAGCATATGTTACTATTTTGCACCTGAAAAGCTAGCCTTATTGTAGACAAATGTTGGAAATTTAATTTAAACGGGTCATGTTTACATCGCGACACAGTGAATAAGGTATTCTGCATGCATTACTCACGTTTAAATTTAAACTAAAATTGCACGATGAAATTAATCGTGATGATTTGTGCTGTGTGAACTATTAAACGTGATGAAATAAACTTTGTTGACGGAAATGTAGTTCGCGATGCATTTCTTGTGTTTAGATGTGTCTACATAGTTTGGTTTTTTAGCGGCAATATTAATGGAAATGTAGGCAGGTTGAAATGCGGTGTACACCAGAAGAGAACAAACAATTTATTTATTATTATCTGTTAGCTTCTGATTTTTGAATGTACTGATTTTTCTAGCAAAATTATATAGGCCACTACCAGTACAATATCTTCTAAGTAAGCTCAGAAACTATGAGGTTTTATGAAGTATTAATTTTTTTTAATGCTCTAAACGTTGACTTATGCTTTTTTTTAAATTTCAGATATGACTTGTTTCTGTTTGTAAATATGTCTACAAGTATATTTCTAGATTTTGAAATCTTCCTTGTCAATTACTGAAATAGAATGTGAAAATATAACCTATCTGAACATCAACTAAAATTTAAGGACTGTAGAAATAAACAGTTTGTTATTCAAGTTAAAAAGAATTACCTGCTCATTAAGTTACGTCCGAATTCATCATCAAATATGGATATGGCCATAGTTTTTTTCTGGTCCAGGCCGCATTTCAACCTAACCACGTCAATTTTAAGGTACAATATCTCGAGAACTAAGCGAGATATCAAAAAATTTTATTCTTTACTTTCAGTTTCCCTCATCGAGTTACATAAGAATTCGTCATCAAATTGCGGCTCCACGGTTATCGTTGAATCCCCTCATAACCTAACAACCTCACTTTTGAGACAGTATATCTCGCGAACTAAGCGAGATATCGAAAAATTTTATTCTTTATTTTCGATTTGTATCGTCGTGTTACATAAGAATCTATCACCAAATTTGACTTTGGGAACACGTTTCTTCTGAATTTCAACCAGAAACTCCACTCTATTGAGACAGTATATCTCGAGAACTAAGCACGATATCAAAAAATTTTATTCTTCATTTTTGATGTGTCTCGTCGAGTTACATAATAATCCATCATCAAATTGCGGTGCCACGGTTGTCTTATGATTCCCTTGAGGTTTTTGTGCATATTTCCGTGTTTCTCTGGTCAAGCAATATGGCGGCCTCCCCTCCCCACTTGTCTCCACCCGGTTTCACTCCAGTATGTGGCGAAGGTCCCTTGCGTCGTCTCCATATATTCCTTCCTCCATGATTGAGACGCAAGAGATTACGCATTGCAGTGAAGCCGGGCGGAGGAGGAATGGGGGAGCATGGCCGCTTCCATAGAGACACGGGGAATATGTACAAAAACCTCAAGGGGACTCTAGGATAAACGTGACGCCGCAATCTGGTGATGGATTATTATGTAACTCGATGAGACAAATAAAAAACGAAAGAATAATTTTTTTTGATATACTGCTTAGTTTTCGAGATATTCTGTTTCAAACGTGAAATGTTTTTGGTTGAAATTCAGAAGAAAAAATTGGTCAATTAAAATTTGATGACGGATTCTTATTTAACAAGACGAGACAGATAAAAAATAAAGAATAAAATTTTTCGATATCTCGCCTAGTTCTCGAGATATACTGTATCAAAAGTGAGGTGTCTTGAGTTGAAATGCAGAAGAACAATTTCGCAAAAGTCAAATTTAATGATCGATTCTTATGTAACACGACGAGACAAATCGAAAATAAAGAATAAAAGTTTTCGATATCTTGCTTAGTTTTCGGGATATACTGGGATTGGATTGATATGCGGCCTGGACTAAAAATTAATTCTGCTAAAGCCACAATGAATTACATGGTGGACATGCAGAATGGATATTTCAGTTGTTTTTACTACCACTTGTGGTTAGGTTGAAATGAGGCCTAGACCAGAATAAAAACAGTTATTTTGTTAACATACATCGTAAGCTTAGTTGGGAATAGCTGGAAGTGGAAGTAGTTTCCATCGTGATACACGTTTTGTCACTAACTTGGTTCTCATGAAATTACTAACAGTAATAGATAAATTCTTTGTCCCTTATGGAACAACAAAACCATTCTGGTACAGACTGCATTTAGACCTAACCACAATCTCCAATAAATTGCCGCTACAAAATCAAACTATGTAGACATACCCACACACGCGTATTTAAATCGCAAACTGTATTTGCGGTAACAACATCGTTTGCTTCATCAAGATTCCTAGATTGCATAGAATAATTTAACACATTTAATTTCATCATACATTTTCAGTACAACCTGCAACGTGACGAAAGAAAGCGCAATACTAAATTAACTGAACCGCGATGTAAAACACACCCCTTTAAATCTCATTTTCAACACTCGTTAAAAAGTAATGCTAGTCTATTATGTGCAAAATAGCAAGGTATGCTGATTTTCTACACTACACCAACAAAAATTTGAGAACAAAGTCATCCCATTGAGAGCTATGACTAAATATTTATAGACAGGCAGCGAAGTTTGCAATTCCTACCGCCCACTTCAACAACGATAATTAGAATTCAAATTACTTATGAAATGATATTCCAGGTTCTTTCCTCTCTTGCCAATTTGTGCAACCGTATGCAACACAAGATGGCATTATAAAACACTTATAGACATTACAAAATGAAATAATCACAGCATCTAACAGCATTTGTGTGGAAGCGCAGTATCGCCGCTGCCGCCACTGCGCATGCGCGAGAGTTTAGAGCCTGCGTCACAGATTTAACGTCACTTCTCCTCCGTAAATTGCCTTCCTCCATGGCACCGATAATACTCCTCTTAAACAAATCTTTTGCCACCTTCTCTGCAATAACTAATTCCTTGTTTAGTTTAAGATGTTCCCTACTGCCTTATTTTTGGCTACACCTACAGATCACTCATCCCTATCTAATTCTGGCAACAAATTAAACAAACCGTGACCCCAACTACAAAAGTTAGATGTCCCTCTTATCTACATGCCCTTTTTTAGTTGCCAGTTCATAATAATATCTATATCTATCTATTTACTTCCTAACATCTCTACTAGCTGTGCGCATTGTTGCCAACTCAAAATATGTTGTAGTAAGCTTAAGTAAAAAACCCATAAAATCGCCAAAACTAAGGGATAAAACCCCAAAAAAATAAATACTATGTTTTGCTTAGCGATTTTCGTTATCTATAAATTATGCAATATTTTTAACATTATTTCGCTTAGTTCTGATGGTACAGAGTTTTTGAGATTATACATTTTAGCATTAAACAAACCTAACATTTTAGTTGGAGGATAAAATGTTATGCAACATCCACCATTTCGTCGCAATGTGAATTGGACCATCATCACACATAGCATTTCAATACATAACCTTATTACGCATACAGGGTGTTTCAAAAAGGACTTTGAAAATTCATATAAGGTACAGAGCTGGTTTTGGTGTTGTTTTAAAGGAAAGCACTTCAAGTTTTTTTACCTTAAACTAAAGATGTTCTATGTGGCTTCCGTTGGTTATCCTGCAGACATCCCATCGGTAGTCGATTTCTTCCCAGACTCGCACTAGCATTTCAGGTGTAACTTGCTCAGCAGCAGCGTAAATTCTTGTTCTAAGTTCAGAGTGGCCGGCATAGGAGGTACGTACACCATATCTTTTATGAAACCCCAGAAGAAGAAAATCTAGCGGTGTCGGGTCTGGGGAACCGGGGGGGGGGGGGCATGCAATTGGCGCATCACGGCCAATCCATTGAACTGGAAAGCGGTCATTGAGAAAATCCCGGACGTCAGTCAGATAATGTGGTGGTGCTCCATCTTGCATGAAGAAAACATTTCGTTCTCTGTTATCCTCATCGATTTGTGTCAACGCACAAAAAACGTTCACTTTAGGGCTATCATGAACATGTTGCAATGTTTCGTGTGGATTTTCACTGCCCCAAATCCTACAGTTATGTGTGTTAACCGTGCCACTTAAGTGAAAAATTGACTCGTCAGAAAAGATTATGCTGTCCAAGAAATGTTCATCATCATCCACTCGAATTAACATATCCACACAGACGTTCCTACGTGCAATCTTATCAGTGTCTTTAATTGCTTGTAAAAGCGAATATCGGTATGGTTTCAAATGCAAACGTTTTCTCAACACACGCCAAACTGTCGTATGTGGGACTTGCAGCTCACGAGATGCACGCCGGGTCGATTTCATAGGGCTGTTGACAAAACTTTTTCTCACTTGCTCAACGACCTCGTCAGATGGGCTTGGACGACCTGAGGATTTTTTATGTTTTACTGAGCACCCTGTTTCTACAAAACATCTATGCCACTCATAAATAGTAGGCCTACTAGGAGGATCTTTAGCGTACTTGGTACGAAAATTACGCTGAACTGTTGTCACAGACTTCAATTCTTCAAACCAAAACACAAAGCTAGCACGCTCGCGTCCAGTGAAGGCAGCCATCTTTAACGTAACTGCCGCTAGCGATTGTACGGCGCGATTAGGCACTAGCGAGTCAAAACTTGAAGTGTTTTCCTTTAAAACAACACCAAAACCAGCTCTGTACCTTGTTGCATAAAATTTATATGAATTTTCAAAGTTGTAAAGTCCTTTTTGAAACACTCTGTATTTGTAACAATATTATAGATAGAAAAGGCGCAGTCGAAATTTGAATCGTGAATAATACTTGGCCGAACTCTGAAATGTTTTCAAAACAAAACAGCCATCTGAATAAAAATCAGCTGAGGTGGATGTATTTCACAATGTTTTATTATTCAATTGGTACTACTAGTATTCGATGTCATTTTTGTTTCCAAAAATATGAGTACATTGGATTTGACTTGTACCAACCTTTGGGTTCAGATAAGCAATCATTTTCAATATTTTTAATCAAGAAATTACATGTTTACACACAACAGTACAGATAATTCGACCAGAAATTTGTAATGAACAACAACAACATTGTTGCACGTTGCTCCAACACACACGTCTTTACATACCATAGAGGAAAGATATTTCCTTCCTCCATGTTACATACCATACAAAAGAAGTCTAAGTCTTTGGTAAACACTAAACGCTGAGTGCAGGGTGCTTCTTTTTTTTTTTTTTTTTTTTTTTTTTTTTTAAATGAATCATAACATAGAATAAGATAGGAATAAAATGTAACAATAGAGAAGTCTGAATTCTTAGTAACAAGGGATTGTACCTGATGCTATTTTAATGCTCAACAAATAAATCAAAATGGCTCTAACAATACTCCCAAAAATTCCCCTAAAATTATAAATCCCCTAAAAAAACTCCTCAATTTGGCACCCACAGCTCTGCGTCAAAGGCATTTATCATTTTTTAAAGGTTATGCATACAAATTTTTGTTTCCAGAGGCAACACATTATTAACTGTAAATTTAATTTCATGTATTTATTTAAATTTTGTCTGTATACTTCTATGTTTCTATTGAAAACTTTAAGTACAAAACTATTAAAGTATGATTGAACTGATCCTTTTGGTAAACATTTTTTTCTACAAAAATAAATACTTTATATTAGAGCTTGTTAGTTAAGAATACGATCACTTTGGGTTAAAAGTAAACTCTGGAGCTTTGTTTCGCCCTTTTTTATCATATTGTCTCTGCCATCAATATGATCTTCCAGTGATCTTCTTTCGATGGTTCTGATTCAGACGTCATTCCTTGTTTAGAAGATGGCGGATACTAAACTGTATGATGTTTTAGGGGTTAGTAGAACTGCATCCGATCTTGAAATTAAAAAGGTATGTATTGGAATCAATGATATTATTTATGTTGCCCTCTATTAATTGTTTTATGCTGAAATTTTTTTGCAATGAAATTTTGCTTTGTTACGTGCACGCCTGGAAAGGTTTATAGTCAAGGACAGTTCTGAACGACCAAAACCTTGTTTTCTTTGAATGATTTGTGTCATTTGGAAATAACTAGTTTGAATTAACTGTGAAATGTATTCGTTGGTGATAGGTGCTATCTAATGATCAATTAAAAAAAAAATTGTAATAATTCTTGTTAACTAATAAATTGTGTAACCAACGTGCAAATTACTGCAGCATTTATTCTCTGCATCTTCAGATGGTAATTGTATGTAGGTACCGCATAACGCTGTACATAAATGAAACGGGTTTTAAAAGGCACAGCAATTCTATATTTTCTCTTATTTGTAGTTTTAATTGATTACTGTACATTGGTGTTAGTAGATTGATACTCAAAATGATTAGGTATGATAGCGATCTCCTTATCATATAGTGCTAAAGAACCGTGTAATGAGTTGGGTTTAGTTTTAATTGTCCACTCTACCATTCTAGTTGTAATTTTGGAAGTGATTAAAACTGCTCTTGCAAATTTACATTGGGAAACCATCAGCATAGTCTTTAATTAATGTAGGGTTTGTTGCATGGCTGTAACATGACTGTTATTTGTTGGATGCTATATATTTAGTCATATTAATTTTTAATGTTAAATGAACATATCAGAACTAGTAATAGTGCAATATGAGCATATTGAGAAGCAATTGTTCCTTTGGTTTGAAAATTGATACACATTACTGTAGGTGTACCATTTTTTAATAATAATGGATTAAAGCAAAAAGAAACTTAGCTTAGTCATAATGCCTCATTTAATATGCCATATGTGGCAGCATTCGCTGTATAGTCTACAGCCATTTCTAAATGCAACTTTGACACCACTGAAAGCATCTTCAGCAGCTTTATGAATGGGAAGCAATTAATGTAAAATGGTTGGCATGTTTTCATTCAGTGCAATATTATATTACCACCTTAAAATGAACCCAGCTTCAGTTATCAATGAAAACTAAATTCCACTTGCCTTATGCTGCAACAAAGTGTGTGCTGTTTGGTTTAGGCTGAATTTCAACATATACAGAACCTCTTCCAGTTTATTGCTGCTTCGAAATGAAGTGAACTTGACTCATCAGTAAAAACTAAATTCCTTGTCTCATTTTTCAGTGTCCTTTGTGGTTGAAAATATGGTTATCTGCTCCCATGGCTTTTACTCTTCAAGGGAGAGTGTACCAGGAAATTGGTAACAATCGTGTTCTCTTCTCAGAAAGGTACTGTTGTTCATATTATTGGCTTGGCAGCAATCGAAGTCTTGAGCCGATTTTGACATTGGTCAGAATTCTGTATGGGAGACACCTTTTTCACTCTCAATCCACCATGGACCATTGGTTGTCATTTGGTGCAGGCACCATTTCAACCTAACTGAAACATTTTTATCCACATTACTGATTTAGTGGCAATAGAAGTTTCAAGCTACTTTTGAGATCATTATGGTCAAAATTTGATGTAACAGGTACCTTCTTCTCTCAAAATCGACTGCACACCATGGAATATTAATTGGCATCCTAGTCCAAGTGCAGTTAAACTTGGCCACAACCAGTGCTCGAAATTGACCGGGCGTTAGGCGTAATTACGCTCGAATAATTTCGTTTTACGCCTGCAATCTCCTTCAAAGGCGTAGAAAATACGCCTAAGCATTAAAACTTAAAAAATTACATTTCGGAACTTGTTTTAAGTTTTGCGTGTTCGAGGTTAAATTCTAAAAATTAATTTCGTGTCGTTTTGATCTATTTCAAAGTTTCCAGTAATACGTTTCTGAAGTTCAGAAGTGGCAATACTGTAGGGGGAAGTACCGCGAAGTGAAAAAAAAAGACAATTCTAACGCGGTCGTTATTCTTCTGTTATTCGCTTAACAGAGAAAGTAAAAAGATGTCTCGTGAAATTACTGAATTTATACCATTTGTAAAGACAAGTATTGGTGATAGAAGTGTTACAAGTACCGGTAAACGAGGACTGCCAGAAAATGAAGAAACATTAGCTGCTGACAAATCATCAGGCCCTTCAGCTACTACCAGTAGGCCTGCTCCGACTTCACGCAATCCAGGAGGTCAACAAGCAAATAAACGATCAAAAACAGTTCAAAATTTATCAGCTACTATGCCTGCTGTTACCACCAGTACATCAACAACTAATGCCGTGGGTAAACACATTAAGTAAGTGGCAAAAAAGTTTTCATTGGTTATCAATAGAACAAGGCAGCGAAAATAGTACGTTTTGCGTCGTTTGTAGACTGCTTGCGAATTTATCTTTAACGAGTTTCGTAAATGCAAAGGTCATATCTAGATTAGAAATAGGTAAAAAGCATGACAAAAGTGAAGTCCATCAGAATTCGTGTGCAGCAGACGTGACGAAAAAAAAATTCATTGCATACACCGTTTGCTCTTACGTTGAGTGCCATGAGTGACAAAGTACACCAAAAAATTTGTGTTTTTACAGTTTTAAATTGTGTTGGAATAGGTTGTAAGCTATAACATTTGTATTTTCATAATTATAATATAATTACGCCTAACATTTTCATTTTACGCCTGAGTCTGAAAGTTAGGCGTAACAAATACGCCTAGATTTATAAACGAATTTCTAGCCCTGGCCACAACCTCCTCTAATATAGCTACTCGAAAATCAGCTGGTGTATGGCATACAGAAGAACACATTCACGATAATGATGGCAGCTAGTTACACATTGGCACATAACGTAATGATTTTAAATGTTACTTCTCCTACCTTGTTTTTTGTTTCCAGCTTGGCATACACTATTTCTTTAATGGTAATGCCTAGGAAATGTGCTATCCATATTTTCAGCCCAAAAGAATTTTTTTTTACTGGCTGTGGTTTCCACAGCAGCATTTGTGGTTTTATTCTGAAAGTTTCTTGGTTAAAGCCATATAACTGTGTATCGTATGGGAAGTTCTTTCTCGGTACACAGCAATTGGACCAGAGCCTTGGAATCTACTTACTTGCATCTTATTTCAGTTCAGAAACAGATTGTGTTTGGCATCATTTGAATATATATTATGATGGGTAAGCTGATTGGTAATGCCAGTTTACATTGATTCATTTGAGTTACACACTACCAGAGATACTGTTTTCTTAAGCATATAATCTGCTGCTTGTCAAAGATTTGTTTGTACACTTAAGTAATTGATAGTGCACAAAAAAACATTTTTTTTTTTTTTTTTTTTTTTTTTTTTTTTTTTTTTTTTTTTGCGCTATTGCTGGGCTCGTTTTAATACGAAAAATGGCATGTTTATTTAGCAGTACCACATTACTCTTGTCCAAAACCATTGACTTGGAAGATAGTTGCTCTTTCACTGTCGGGAAATTGTTTGATAAGAGCAAAGATTTTTTTATATTTGTAATACTATTAAAAGAACTTAACAAGGAAATGCATATGTTGAATGTAGGCTATTATAAAAAAAAATTCAAAATTGTCTGTGTCTCCTTATTTCTTTATGGAGTATAATGCTGGACAATGACAATGACAAAACCAAAGGGTTCAGACAGCAGAAATTAAGTTTAAAGGTCACTTTTAGGATATGCAATTATATTGGGGAAAGGGGGGGGGGGGTAAGTAGGAGTAATAACCCTATTTGATTATCAAGCTAGATGGGTCAAACATACCTAAAGAATGGTCAATAATAGAAAGCCAAAACGGGGATTCTACGATATCCGAGGCACTGAAATTTTACAGATTTGATGGTTGATTCTTATAGATCTCGACAAATCGAAAAGGAAGAATAAGTTTTTTTGGTATCTCCCTTAGTTTCCGAGATATCAGATGTTTAAAAAAGGAAAATACACACTTCACTACTAATTATTATCTAAGAAATATGTATTGTTACCTGTTTAAAATTAACGTAGATATATACTAGAGACCATTGTTCCATAAAAAAAAAAGGATTTCGTGCATATCTTTCGTGTACAAATCCAGAAACGACACAAAAAACAGTCAGTAATAAGTTACGCTCAGCGCTGTCATTATGTACTATAGATATTGCTTTACTGTAAGCTTCCATCGATTTTCTACCACAGATATAGCTGTACTACCTAGGATATTATTAATTTTACACATCTGGCATGGCTGCAAACTTTTTATAACGAAAATAATTAATATTGTAATAAATGGCTCTGAGTTGTTAGGAAGTAGTAAAACATTAACATACAAAATAAAAAATATTGATAAAGTTATTACTTTTTCAAGGAAGTATATCTTATAGTTATTACATACAAAATAGACGAGTACAAAAAAGTCGCCCCAAGCGCTGACAAATTCTTCCTGGACAACTTCCGCGTTTTATTCAAATCTGTGAGACCCATGCGTAAGGCGGATGAGGTTAGGTTGGAATGCGGCCTGGACCAGAAGGAAAATGTCGCCTATTCACTTCTGTGAGGTTCGTGCATAAGGCGGTTGAGGTTAGGTTGGAATGCTGCCTGGACCAGAAGAAAATGTCACCTATTCACTTCTGTGAGGTCCATGTATAAGACGGTTGCTGTTAGATTGGAATGCAGCCTGGACCAGAAGGAAAATGTCGTCTATTCACATCTGTGAACATCGTGCGCAGGTCGATAGCGGTTAGATTGGAATGCAGCCTGGACCAGAAGGAAAATGTCTATTCACATCAGCGAGGTTCGTACTTAAGGCGATTGATGTTAAGTTGCAATGCTGCTTGGACCAGAAGTAAAATGTCGTCAGTTCACATCTGTGAGGTTCGTGTGTAAGCCGGTTGAAGTTAGGTAGAAATGCGGCCTGAACCAAAAGGATAATGTCGTCTCACATCTGTGAGGTTCATGCCTAAAGCGGTTGAGGTTAGTTTGGAATGCGTCTAATCGTGGATGTAGCAGCGGATGTTTTTCACGCATTTCGGAATAAGAAACACCGCGATTTTTACTATATTGACAAGAATGTTGTTATGGTGACTGTTGATAACTGAAGTAGTTACTTCTAGATAAAGGCACTATAAATTTGTATTTATAGATAAGCGTCATCAAGTTCTTAATGGCGACCTTAATTTTGATTCTTTGCTCATTATGATAAAAATACATCAAACTAAATACTCCAAAAAAGTCAAAAAATTCATATAATTCCCAATAGGTTGGCAGACTTGCGCATTGACTTAAATTATTAGCATCGTATGTGTTACAGCGATCTATGGTATAAAATGGCATGGCTGAACGTAATTTATTACTAAATGTTTTTAGTGTCGTTTCTGGATTTGTACATGGAAGACATACACGAAATCCTTTTTTTAATGAAACAATGATCTCCGGTATATATCTGCGTTAATTTTAAACAGGTAACAATACATATTTCTTAGATAATAATTAGTAGTGAAGTGTGTATTTTCCTTTTTTAAACATCTGATATCTCGGAAACTAAGCGAGATACCAAAAAAACTTATTCTTCCTTTTCGATTTGTCTCGTCGAGATCTATAAGAATCAACCATCAAATCTGTAAAATTTCAGTGCCTCGGATATCGTAGTATTGCCGCCAAAACTGTTGGAAAATGGAATGAGGAACTCCCGAGAAGAATATGGAATAAGAAAATCCTTTTTTAAACTTTGGAGATTGTTCCAATCTTGTGAAGATAAATCCTTGGAGCTGGTGATTAAAAATGGCAGATCCTTCAACTATAAATTAAAAAGAAAATCTTGTCCTAATTATGTTAGAAAATATTGATGGGTTCTGTAGGCATGCAGTTCACTCCTCAGCCTGCACATTTTTCTTCTCCTTGGTTCTTAATTCCATGTTATGCATTTGAAAAGACACTACTTTTAACAATAGGTTGTGTTGTAGATTTTGGTCTGAAAATTGTTAAACATGTTTGTTTAGTATATGTTTTTAGAGCTGTAAACTATATACATATGCACAAACTTCACACAAAAACTGCCATAATGTTAGCTGGCAAGCTACCCGAAGCTATTGAATTGCAGTGTATAACAATAATGCACACGTTCCTTAAATGATATTATTTAACACTATGTTTCTATTAGAGTATCAAGTACATACTTACTGCACATGCATCAGTGACAGCAACATTAATAAACATATGTACAAGGAATATGCTATCCATAGGTGCTGCTAATAATTCTGCTAAAAATCAAGGTTACTTAAATTAAATCCACACTTTTACCCCAGGCTGCGTTTCAATCTATCCTCGGGCACAGGTAATAAAATCACTTGAAAATCAGGAGAACTTAATAATTAACAATATAATCCAAATTTCTAGTGAGTTATACTTTAACATGAAGTCAGTTGTAATCTTGGTACAGGCTGCATTTCAGTGCGAATGCTGGGATGCTTCCTTGCCCCCCCCCCCCTTTTTTCAATTGTTTCCCGCCTCTAATGTCGTTGATAAGGTGTAAAGCCATAACAAAAAAATAATCATTGTTCCTTATGCTGAAACAAGGGTGTGCTACTCTTTCAGCCTAACCACAGCCTAGCATTAATATTGCTGCAGTCACTTTTGACAATGAATGTTAACATCTCAAATGTAACAAGTGTGTGTATTTAATTGTTAGTGGCACGTGAACGGTACTTGTTGACGTTGGAGGTTGCATATGTGTATAAATACAATGTCCATTTGCTTACCATTTGAAGTTGTGGCATATTGTGTGTGTAAAGCTTCTTCAGTTATTTTTTATATTTTTGATGACTGGTGGACATCTCGAATTATATCATTTAAGAAACGTTTGATTATCATTATACCTCACAATGTCTATCCTGTCAATGACTTATGCCCACCACCCACTTTCTACTGCTACAGTTTAACTTGAAGGACCTACGATGATCCGATTTTCCAAAAAAGGATTGGTTTGACAATAATAAAGTTTAAAGGGCTACACGTAGGACATGTTATATGTTGTAGTCGTAGGCTTCCACGTCGAGAGTAAGTTGATTCTTGGCTGTCCGGGTGACGCCACACCATGATTAGTGTAGCCGACTTTTTGACCATCCTTCTGTTCATGCACCATCCTGGAAGAAGACCGCAGAAGTATGGTCGAAATATTGGATACACGAATTATGATTCAGCATCACCTGGACAGCCAAGAATCAACGTGTTATATGTTGTTGGACTCCCAGACAACCAACACGGCTCCTTCCCGTCCAACTAGATATAGCATTGGATCATGGTTGGAGGGAACATCCCACGAGTATGTTATAAGGACACTGGTGTGCCGCGAGAAAGTATAAGTGAAGAGGATTGCTTGGAATATCTTGCTGTCCCTGCTAGTAGCATCAATGGGTGTATGCATCCTATGGTAGTTCTACTTGGAAGTTTTACAATTTTACCATTAATAGGCCATTTTAATTTACGTGCGAGTTCAAACTTCTAAATTTGTCACTTAGATAATAACGCCGTTCAGTTCTAAGGTACTTTTAATGCAAGATCATAAGAAAAAACAACCACGTTGTTGTTAGCTAAGCGACGAATGGCCGAAACTTGTATAAAGAGATAAGAATAGTATATATTTCAATGTAAACAAAACTTCTGCTATTATTAATTTGTGATGGAGCTAACACACTGGTAGCAATTCTCCCAGTCATCCAATTAATCCTTTTTATATACTTTTTTTTTTTTTTTTACATTTCTTTTACAATTGGAATGTTAAATTACTATTACAATTTACAAATTTTAATTCTAATGTCCTTGAGTGTTTTTTGAAAATTATTCATCGTTACACTTGGTAATTTGTTCCAATCCCTGACATCTTTACCAACAAAAGAAAACTTTCCCATTCCCTTATGCATGAAATCGAGTAAAAGCCTGTGGTCATGTTCGCCTTTCCCCTTCCATGCACTGTTCCTAATTCTTTGACCAATATCCCTCCAGGCTCCATCAACATATGCCCTGTACATTCCCAGCACTCTCTTCACCCTCCTCCTTTCCTCCGATGACTCCCAATCCAGCTCCTTTATCATATCAGTTACTGACTGGATCCTGTGATAATTTCCACAAACAAATCTAGCTGCTCTTTTTTGCACACCTTCCAACTCTTGTATTTGATAACCAAAATGTGGGGCCCAAATTACACCACCATCTCAACCAGTGGTGTGACCAAAGTTTTGTAACCCAGTTCCACTTTTCTGGTAAATCCTCTCATCACCCTCTCCAGTAAATGATGGATTTTGTAACCTTTTCCTACCACCTGCCCAATTTGCTCTGCCGAATTGAGTTTATCAAATGCTATGCCAAGATATTTACACTTCAAGCCTTCAACAAGCAATTCTAACTCCACCCTATAATTATAATTAACCTTTTGTTTTTTATCTTTATACCGAATAAGCTGACTTTCTATATATTCACATTAAAAATTGTGGAAATGGAGCTAGGATTTCACGCAAAAATTCCGCTCTTGCGGATTCGGAGCTCTGTTACATACCTATTTTCTATTAACATTCCAGAGTTGCAGTTTACCTAACAAGCATACTTTACTGATCTCCAAAGTACATTTGTGTGTATTTTGCAGTAAAACACACACAAAATAAATGTGAACAGTATAATATATTTTTGAGCTTTGTTGATACAAGTTTGTGCATTGTTGTAGTTGTTTTAACTTACTAAAATTTGGAAAAGAAGGCTCCTATCGCTTTTGTTCTTGAGTTTAAATAGGAAACAATTGACAGAAAAAATTGATTGGAACATGATTTAGTGCCCACATTCTACCTAGATTATGTTAATAGCTGTTGTATTTTGTATTATTGATGTTTCTAACCTAAATATTCATCAAATAAATTGTGTAATTGATTTCCAATCTGTACCATTATGAGTTGACATGGAATATTTGTCTAGTGTAATATACTTTCCCAACAGCTTAGTATTGTAATAGCACTATTTTTTCAGGCTTATCGGAAATTGGCAAAAGAATTTCATCCAGACAAAAATCCTGCAGCTGGAGACAAATTTAAGGAAATTTCATTTGCATACGAAGTACTATCTGACCCAAAAAAACGTTCCACCTATGATCGATATGGGTTGAAGGCTATGCAAGAAGGAGCCCATGAAAATCATGGATTTCCATCCGATGATTTGTTTTCACATATCTTTGGAGGTGGCCTCTTTGGAATGGGAATGGGTGGCGGTATGCGAGGGAGGAGACCTCAACGAGGTGAAGATACTATACACACATTGAAGTGAGTACACTTTTTGTCACATACCATCCTTTAAAATTTATATAAATTCTCTTCATCTTGCAATCAGAGGCTTCCATGGCTAGAATAGTTTCCATTCTCTTTTCCTACCTGATCTTGCAATCGAGTGAAATGTGTACTTGAAATTAGCGAGGTTTAGTCAGCAAGTTTTCCTTCAGAAAGATAAAATGGGAGCTTATCTTGTTTGTATTAGTTTCTTACATTTAATGGGCATATATCACCTTTTAAGACTTGGGTGGGTATTGTAAAGAAACAATGTATTGAAGGGAGAAGTGGATAGTGGCCATAAATTGGTGCCTGATTTTCAGTTAAGAAGAAATGAGGAAGGTGTGCTCTGGGATTATGGGTTTTGGAGATTAGAGTAATTTAAGAAGGTGATTAACAATATACCCCAGGCAAGGTATAGAACGTCATAAAAGTTTCAAAAAACTAGTGCATGTGTCACAATTGAGATAGAAGTAGAAATCTATTAGTATAATGGACAAGATGTAGCGTGTAGCACCTACGTCATGTCACGCGGTGACGTCAAGCTATGACGTTGTGCTATGACGTCACGCTTTACAATATTATTTGTGGGAGTGCGCGTTATTTAATATCATTTCCAAGCAATTGTGAATAAATTAACTCACAGAACACTGAAATAAAAGTATGTATTGCGTTAAAATCGATATATCAATCATTAGATGCTTATACAGGGCGTTCGCCGGGAAACTCAACCCACTGTTAGCACTACAAGGAAGAAACTGCTCCCGGCGAGCGAGCGGTGAGCTTCCGGCATATTTCGACCGTCAGCCGCGGACTATTTCATAATAATTACGCTTCATAAACTTGTATGTGCTAAGCATTTAAATGTGACGTAATTCATTAGTTTACCTTATAAAAGATGCTGGAAGTGTTGACCCTCTTGTGTAATGCACATTTCACATCTTCTGAACATATTTCGAGACACACGCTGCCCTAACTGACTTAATGATTTTTTGGGTGACTGTTCTAGTGGAAAAGCGATATCGTCAATTTTCTCCTCTGTCAGAATACGGTTGACCGACAGTCTCTTTTTGTTAAAAAATGAACCCGTTTCTCTTACTTTTTTAACCAGATGCAGAATTGCTGATTTAGCTGGCAGTAAAGCGCCAGGAAATTCGCGACGAAATTTACTGCGACACTTTTTAAACGACTTCTTCTTCACATATTTATCGTAGAGAAATATTCTTTGTTGCAAACTGTAACGTACCATAATTTTACTCACACTCAAACACGGTACAGATTAGTAAGAGTATGAAGCCCCAAACCAGCCAAACCGCAAAGAAACGTTTATTCACAACACTGATTAATAAGAGACTGAAGTCACAAACTAGCTACAATGCAAAGAAACCGTTCTTAACAATGTAAGGGTCCCATTACACTGCGTCACTGCACTGTTGGGGCAGCGGAGGTGTTAAGCAGTGCGGTGATTCACGGTGCCGCGTGGCGGGAGCTGCTGGCTCCACTGTCCGAGCAAGTTGCCGACGGAAACAGACTGGGAGGGTAGCGTTTTCCAGCGAACGCCCTGTATTTACGTAATATTCTTTTGATATATTGAAGTATTCCTTAAATTCTTTGTCCATAGATATTGTAAGATAAAACTTTGTATTTCGAGCATCAGTGCTGCTAAATGTTTGGTTAGAGTATAACTAGCATGGATTAGAATTACAAGTTTCATTTGACGTTAACGCAGAGGGCATGAATAATTTAGTTTTTTTCAAAATTTAACCTGTGTCCTATTACTGAAATTATTTGTGTTTAAATTGGCATATTAATTATCAGGGGTTTTTTTTTACTGAAACATTACATGGTTCAAATGAAAGACGTTGCAAATTGTTCGCGATATATACGGCCTAAACCACAATGAAATATTACATGGCATAGCTTAAGTTGTTATAGCATCCTTCATTCTTGCTGGAGTCATTATTTCAGCAGATGTAAGCTTTCTTAGCCGTTAAAATATCGATCTTCATCATAGGTAGCTATTAAGAAAGAAATGTCAGAACCTGTGAAGATTTGGGATCAAGTTTATATTGCGATGCATGGAATGTATTAAATTGCGCGTGATTGTAGCTTTGCTTTTCTATCAGAAATTTTAGCGGATATTACGGTTAAGCTGAAATGCAACCTGGACCAAGATGACAACTGAAGCATTTTTGCTACAGCACAATGAACGATAAATTACAATGAGCTTTATTTTGTAACAATTCTGATTAGTTAAGCAACTGCAGAGAAATATCCACGTTATTTAATAACATTTCTAGGCATCCACGAATAAATTAACTGACTGAACATACTTATTAGGTGCTTAGATTTATTTAATATTAGTTTATGTAGAAGTATTCGTTGATATCACATATATGCAAGTTAATTTTCGCAATGTTAGTGGCAGTTTTGATAGATTGTTATTAGAATTGGCACTTGAAGTTACAGCAGAGGGCATGCGTTTTTTTTTTAGTAATTTTTTTTCTGTTACTTAATTCATTACTTCGTTCTAACGAAAGTGTTGCTAACATTTTTCGGTTGTGGAGCGTCTTACGTTTCAGAATTTTTAATTTAAACCATGGCGACGTTTCGGAAAAAAGGAGGGTGCAAATGTGAAGAAGATGCCATTATAACGAAGCAATTGATACAAATTTCAACAGGGCAGTACCAGTTTCCGGCCAGTGGAAAATATCACCTTCCACCCATTAAAACTAATATTACGTTGGAATGACGTAAGCTGTTAAGATTTATTTTTCTTTGGTTTTACTGATGCCTTATTTCAGCCGCATGTAACTGTGTTAGTATAATTCTGAATAACGAATATAAAAAATTAAGGTTGAAGAACCCTTATAGATTTTTTATTTGGTTTATTTCGCGATGCAATGTGACCATTGAAATGTGATAAGTATATGTATTAATATGCGTGTAAAGTAAGTATTGTTTCTCTGGCGGCATGTTTAGCACATGGAGGAAGGAAATATTTCCTCCATGGTTTAGCGTAGTACTGTACGTGGTTATGGGATTCTACGATAACCATGAAACCGCAATTTGTTGATGGATTCTTATGTAACTCGACGAAAAAAACTGAAAGTAGAGAATAAAATGTTTTGATATCTTACTTAATTCTCGAGATATTGTATCTCAAAATTGACGTGGTTAGGTTAAAATGCGGCCTGGAACAGAAGAAAAATTTCGACATTGCCAAATTTGATGATGATATCGTATGTAACTCGAAGAGACAAATCGAAAACAAATAATACATTTTCTTTCCATATCTCTCTTAGTTCTCGATATATTGTATCTCAAAATTTAGGTGGTTTGGGTGAAATCTGGCCTGGACCAGAAAAAACCGCTATATCTACACGGTGGAAATGCACTATATGTGTTTTATTTTCTTCCTGGTGGTTGTTGTTAGGTTGAAATACGTCCTGGACCAGAGGAAACTTCACCAAAATCACAGTTATAATTGATTTTCAACATGCTATATCTCGAAAACCAAGAAAGATATCAAAAAATTTTATTCTTTATTTTCGATTTATTTCGTCGAGTTCTACAAGAATGCATCATCATCAGATTGTGGCACCACGGTAATGATTAAACTGCCTGTTGTTAGACTGAAATGCAACCTGGACCAGGATAGCAACAGAAACATTTTGTTATTGCGCAAGGCAATAGGAATTATATTATGATTTATTTTTGTGTTTATTTAAGCGATTGCTAAGAAATGATTTGCCAGAATACTGAAGTTGTTATGATTTAATTTAGTATCCTTCGTTTTCACTGTGGTCATTATTTCAACTGTAGGCTATGTAATTTATGTCATCCGTTAACACATTGATCTTCATCGCATTATTAGCGAAGATTGTGGTTTGACTGAAATGCGACCTGCATCAAGTTGACAACTGAAACGTTTTGCTACATCACAAGGGATGAGAAATTACAGCACATTGAGCTTTATTTCAAAACAATTCTGTTTAGGTAAGCAACTAAAAAGAAATTAATTGCCAGAATACTCCAAACCTGTCAATTTTGACGGGCTTTGTGGCTAGTAATAGTATATTATGTTACAAAACTCATTTTCTAAGTATTTTTTTATTTATCACAGATACTTGAAATGTGCTCTCATTCTGTATACAATTACACAGTAATTGCAGTGTGTGGTGACAGCGTTAATGATCTGGCCTCACATCTGAGAGGATGCTGATTTGAATCCCCTTCCAGGCATCCAGATTTGGGTTTTCCGTGGTTTCCCCAAATCACTCCAGGCAAATTTAAAATAGGCCATGGTCAAATTCCTTCCTGTAACTTACCCCCCATCCTTTCCCACCTGTAATGATCTCAACTTCAATGAGCATAATGCCATAAACAAAAAATTGTTCAGCACTTTCGCAACACTTTCCAAATTGTGGGTTTGGTATGTCTAGTTCCCTGCTAATTAAGTAACTTTTCTATGGCAGCACTGAAAATTTTCTCTGATCTGGTCCGTATTCATTCTGATATGGAAGGATGATCCCTTCCTTTGACTCTACAAAAACTACTGGTTTCCACAAACTGTGCTCACCATCTGCAAATTATCAGAGGGTGGATCCATCTTGTCCAAAGTGAAATACATTTGCAACAGATACAGTTTGATGAAATTTGAGTTTTCCTGACTGTTAGCCACCTTATCACACTGACACGTGATGGTAACAAACCTTATTGTATTTTGGTTGAAAGACTACAAAACTTTGAGAGATTCTCTGTCTAGCTGTGAAACAATCGTATTTTTGTGTTTAATACTTCACGTATAATACAATTATTTTGTATTTTCCCCTCATTATTGTTTCAATATGATGTAACTTTTTTTTAACTAATGGCCATATTTGCAAAACAAATTGTGAAAAAGCTTACATAAATGCCAGTTATGCTCATTAATGATGGCATTCATATTTTCATTTTGCATACCAGCTATTGTGTTACTAACTGGCTTTTGTCAGTCACATGCCACAACATATCTTCCTATGTGAAAACCAGGACAGGACTGGAAAAGTGTGATAATAGTTACAGTACATAAAGGAGAAGCAACAAGTAGGGTCAAAAACTATAGGATAATCAGTTTATCAGTGGTAGGTAAATTAATGGAGAGATTGAAGTACAACTGCATCAGAAATATGTGAGAAGTGTAACTGGTTTTCAAGTCAGCAACATGACTTTAGGCAAGGATATTCATGCAAATCTCAAGTTAGTATGAAATATACAAGATATTTCAAATGAAATAGACAAGGGAGGCCAGATTGATAGTGTAGTACTAGATTTCTCAGAGCGTGGTGGGTGAGCGGTAACACTCTGTCCTCGCATTTGGGAAGACACGGGTTTGTATCCCCATGTGGGCATCCAGATTTGGGTTTTCCATGGTTTTCCCATATCACTTCAGGTGAATGCTGGGATGCTTCCTTCAAAATTCCATGACCGAATTCCGTTCCTAGTTCCCAGTTCTTTTTCTGTCTCTAATGATGTTGACGAGGTGTAAAGCTATAGGCAAAAGTTACGGTAGGAAATGCATTATCAAAAGAAGTGGAAGTGAAAATGGGATTGCAGATGAAAAACTAAAGGTTGATTATGATTATAAGGTGGGGAAAGAATTGCTTGTTGAAGACTAAAAGTGTAAATATTTTGGCATTACTTTTAATAAAAAGTTCAACTGGGCAGGACATATTGAACAGGTATTAAGAAAAGCTTTTGAAGTCCTTAACTTGTTGGAAAGAGTGATAAGCAGATATATCAGACAAATAAAGGAATTAGATTACAAAACTTTGGTCAGACCATTGCTTGAATATGGTAATCTAGTACAGGACCCACATTTTGGGTATCAAATACAGGAGTTGCAGAGGGTGCAAAGGAGGTCTGCTTAGTGTTGTAAAAAATTTTTTTTTTCTGGCTTGGAAAAAAAAAAAGTTTTTTTTCTGGGACACGTTTTTTTCACAACTACTAAATCTCAAATTTGTAAGGCAGTTATCGTTTAAAATGACTGTTTTAGAGTTTATTCTAAGTACTTATCTTAGTTTAAATCTACTATATTTTTCTGGTTCAGTACGGGGAAAAAAATACGAAAATATTGGCAACATGACTGAAATTTTCTTTTATGAACGTGGATTTCCCGAAGAGACTAGGTTGCGTGAGAAGGAATCCCCACTCCCCATTGTTTGGATTGATACTTGCTATTTGAAATAGTGCTGCCAGCCCTACAAATTTATCTGTAGACCTACAGATCTTTTAAAAACATAGGAATTTAAAATTTATCTACGGTTTTTTGCCTCTTTATTACTTATTGTGCTTTCCTTATTCGTATACTTGTTAAACTCTGAGTATAGTGGTACTGACTCATTAAATTGTCAGTAATTATGAATCGTTTCCTGGCAACAGTTTGTGTAAACCAACGATTGAAAAGAAGTAAAGCTCCTTTTTGTATGATAATAGATTTAAGTTCAACTCAAAATGCCGTAATACAGAACAATCGGCGCAGTCTTTATGCACAGTTTATACTTTGCTCACAATTTAAAAATACAATCTCAAAATCTTTTGTGTACAATACAAGAACAACCAGGAAAAGAAAATTCAACTAACTATTTGTGAAGTTATGGATCTAGAGGAGTCAGAAGAAGAGACAGAAAATTCCAACACCTACCGAACTAGTGTTGGTAGTGAATGTGGTACTGACATCGAGGATGAATAAAATTGTTACCTATATAGATACACTTATGAATCATTATATGAGACATAATATGATTCTGTAAGATTTAAATCACACTTGTAAAATGGAAGTTCCTTAAATAAAACTATCATTTATCAAATATATTGTTTTTTGAAGAAGAAAAATTAGAAAAAAAACACGGGTGGTAGGTTTTCCATGTTTTTCACAAAGCTGAAAGAAAAATTTTTTTTTTTTTTCAATTTGCAACACTAGGTCTGCTACATTTGTCTTTGGAAATTACCACAGAACACAATCAGTAACTCGTATGATAAAAGAACTGGGATGGAATTTATTGGTAGGTAGGCAGAGGGTGAAGAAAGTCATATATTGATTATATGTGGGAAGATATTGTTGTAAGAATTTAGAGTAACGCATGGAAGGGAAAGATGACTGGGCACTCGATTTCAGGCACAAGGTTGTGGGAAGATTTTCTTTTGTATGTAAGGAGTCGGGGATTGGAATAAGTTACCAAGAGAAATTATGAATAATTTACCAAAAACGTTGAAAGAATTTGAAGTTGAGATTTGTAGAGGGCAACAGTTGGCAAGTACAGCAAAAGAGAAAAAATTGGTATGTAGGGAAATTTCTACAATGCGCTCCATCACAGTTAAATTAAATTACTTTTTCACAATAATTTGAATATCCGTAGACTGCCATTTATTTGATCCAGTTGAAATATTGCTCAGAGACAGGAATTTAGGCTGCATTTTTTCCCCCAAAACATAGTTTTCGAATCTTACACAAACTGCAGGTTTTTTACAGTTTGCATTTTGAGATATTACATGTATTGACTGCTTTTTTGAGTTTGTGGTGTTTCATACATTCTGGACTTCATTTAGTAAAGAAAAGTTAAAGTGCAAATGAAAAATCTAGATTTTACATATTTTTGTCTGTTCTTAATGGTTGTGGTGATGCAACATCTGTTAAACAAAATCTTGTTTTAAAAATATCATAGGATCTACAACTGATTCGTATTATATTCACAAATCTGCTGCCTGTTATAGGGAATTGGTTTTAGTAAAAAGTATTTTAATTTTAAAATTGCTGTCCACAAATAGTGGAAATAGTGTCGTTCAAAGGTAATGGTCATTTATTTTTTAATTACTTTGTTTTGATGTTATGTAATTGGAAGTAATACCAAAAGGAAAATGTTTGCTTGAAACTGCTTTTAACAAATTGCCAACCAAGTTGGTAATAGTTGCGATCTAGGTACACGTGTAGCCATTTACAAATTTTTTTGTTCTAGGGTGTCATTGGAGGACCTGTACAATGGGAAAACTTCAAAATTGCAGCTTAGCAAAAATGTTATTTGCTCTGTCTGCAATGGGTAAGCATATTGTATGTTGTGCTGTCACTTTTTTCACTTTGTTGCTCGAAATATTCATTGCATAAATAAATTGCAGGAGGGGTGGAAAATCTGGCACTACGCACACCTGCAGAAGTTGTGGTGGTTGTGGTTTTAAAATAACATATAGACAGTTAGGGCCAGGGATGACTCAACAGGTTCAGTCAAGATGTCCAGTATGTGCTGGTGAAGGTAAGTTCGCATCCACACTATCCCCAGTGATTGTTAATACTTCTGAAAGTGTATTCTTGTTTTGTTTCTGCTGGTATAATTTATGTAAATTTTTATTTAAATGATTTTTATGTAACTATTGGCTTCTTATTTTGTTTAATTTTGTGCCCTAATGTTGTTTGTGCATCTCTAAATACTTTTTCAGATGTCTTTTTTGTTGATAGGAAAGCTTTGTTGTTAATGGCAACAAATTTTGGGCCAAGCTGTAATTTTCAAGTTTTGCATGAAAGTGGAAAACATTCACAATATAAATTCCCGCCATTTAATGCGCTAATTAAGTTGCACATTTCCAGTTTTATTAGTGTCGGGCTCTGTAGAAATTCTAAGTTTAGATGTTAAGAGCTCTGATCGATGACTAAGATAATTATTTAACTGGAAATAAATCGGGAGTGGCCATCAAAATTGTCAGTTATAGATCATTTTTTTACTAGACCCTTTTTCCAAAACAAAACAAAAAAACCTTACAGGAACTTGAAATTTTTCTGTAATATTGAATATATCTTGTATTTAAAGTGAGTGGTTCTGCTTTTTAATGACTGCCCTTGCAAAATAAAATAAACTAAATTGAAATTATAATTTGACTATTGTCACAAGTAACTGCTGGCTTGGGGTTCAAACATTACTCATTAACCTGGTCGTGTTGCCTGTATAACTGATACCTTTTCTCGAAGATGCTGTAGGTCTTTAAACTGGTCGCTAAGCCCTGTAATAGCTAACAGGTCATACATAAATGAAAGAAAGTCACTTGTATTTACGAATTTGTAATATATTCTGAAAGTTTGCTGAAGTTAACACTGGTATCAGATTACACTATTGAAAACATTTAAGGCAATATCGAACTTCGAAATCACATAAGAAGATGCAGGTTATCCTTCAAGACACAACACTGATGAAGCATTCACTCTTGCAAACATTTTCTATTTGAACCCCAAAATTAGAGTGAGCTTCAAGATAGTTCTCAAACACTGCTTCTAATTGGTTTTAGCCAGATAATGAACATATAACAAGGTTATGTTCTGACATGAAAAGTGCTTTACTACTGAAAGTTATTTGGTATATGCATTGTACATAATAGGTCACCTGTTGAATAGTGTTTAGGTCATGTAATAGGTATATAACACTATTACAGAAAAAATAACTAGCTAAATGTACACTTCTATGTTTTTTTTACTTCCACTAGTCATCTAATTACCCATCTTTTTTTCTTTTTTTATTATCTTATATAATTTGAGTGTAAAATTTCCCCAGTGTTTTTGGTATATTATTTATCACTAGGTGATTTTCAAATCCCTGACACTTTTACCCACTAAAAAAAAATTCCTACTTCCTTATGCCTGAAATAGTGCCAGCTTGTCGTCGTGGTCATCTTTTCCCTTCCATGCACTATTCCTGAATTCTTAAAGCAATATCCTGCCAAGTCCCAACACCAAAATATGCCTTGTACATTTCCAGCACTGTCTTCGCCCTTTTCCTGTCTTCCAGTGACTCCCAATCCAGCTCTTTTATCATATCAGTTACTGACTGGGTCCTGCGATAATTAAACAAATCTAGCTGCTCTTCTTTGCTCCCACTTCTGTATTTGATATGAAAAATGTTGCTCCCAAACTACCTACCATATTCAATCAATGGTCTGATGAAAGTTTCGTAACCCAATTCCCTAACTTCTCTAGTGCATCCTCTCAGTAAATGAAGGATTTTGTAACCGTCTCCTACCACCTGGCCCAATGTGCTCTGCCCATTTGAGTTTATTATCAAACGTTAAGCCAAGGTATTTACATTTCAAGCCTTCACTAAGCAATTCTGACCCCACCTATAATCATAAACAACCTTTAGTTTTTAATCTGTGTATCTTATAAACTGACTCTTCTTGGCATTTATCTTCATTCCAAGCCGACCAACCAATTTAGATATTCTAGTCCAGGACACCCTGCAGCTGTTCAGTCTACTACTGTTTTGTTCCTACTGTATAGCATTATGTCATATGCAAACAACCTAAATTCTGACTGTAAACCATCAACACAATCATTCATTATAATAGTGAACAGCAACGGTTGGGTCCCAATACACTGCCTTGTGGTACTTTCATATTTACTTCTGCTTCTTTTGATAATGTATTTCATACTCTAACAATGGCTTTTAAGAATTTTTCCTACCCAGCAGGTAACTTTTTCATCCAATCTAATAGTTTTCAATTTATTTAAAACCATTTTATGGCTCACTTTTGTTAAATGCCTTAAAAAGATCTAGTGCTATGCTATCATCTTGGCCTCCCTTGTCCAATTCATCAGGAATACCCTTGCATAAGCCATCTGCAAACTAGCTTCTTTCCTCACAGATATTTCTGAGTTTACATAATCCTTTTTTGTTACTAATTTCAGTAAAGCAACTGCCGTTTGCTGTAATACATTATATTTTAATATAGAAATTTCCTGAGCACACATAGCTAAGCCTAAATATTGATACCACAGTTGCACATTAAAAAAAAACATGGTTTTGTTATTTAGTTAAGATGTGGAAACATGACCTTAAAATTTTTAATTTTACAAACGAATGTATGTCGTGTCTGTCATAAGTAACATATTTCATGTCTACACTGTGTTGTCATTCAAAAAACCACAATATTATATGGTACCCTTGTTACTGCGAGGTTGAGTTTGAGATACTGTCTATTATTCCCATGTACCAGTGGAGGATTTTGATACTAGTAATACATGAGCAACTGATGAGAGCTCAAGTATTTTGTATACTGTTAAGACTGGTATGTTTGTGATGCTTTTAAATTTAAAAATGAATGATTGGGAAAGTAAACCCTTTGCTCACCACAGATAAAGGCAGGAGTACCACTTCGTAATTACAATTAGGTATAATCTCTGTAATGACCGGTCATCGTAAAGGCAGGGGAGTAAATTGCAGTACATCACTCACAATCCTCATAGTTGTTTAGATTGATGTCCACTTTCTCAGTATATGCACTACAGTAATACTAAGGTGCAATATTTGGCAGCAGAATGAGCCCAATGGTTGCTCCTCTGAGTGCTTTGGTTTGTGCTCCGCAGTAGTTGCCTGCCAGTTACTTCAATAGATTTGCGCTGGACTTGATTTTCCCAGCAAATTTTCCAGATGCTTATGGTACATGACCTATCAAAATTGTTACACCAAGGTATGTAGGTAGGTATTGAAAGGAACAGTCCCAGTACCAAAGCATGGAAAAGCTGTTTCATTGCCTGCTGATTTGATAAATAAAAATAACATGCCTCTGTCCTTGTAAGATTTGGTTTAGGGTGCCACTTAGTATTAGAGGAGGGTAGCTAAGTTGTTTGTCAGTACCTCCTTGCACTCTTTCATGCTTCTTTATCATACAGTAATTGCAAGGTTGTCAGCATACATTAGCTTGCAGCACGTAATTTTAGGAATATCTGCTATGTACAAGTTACAAAGAATTGGAGATAGGAGGGATTCGTGTTGAAGCCCATTTTTCGGGTCATGCCATCGGCTACTTTCAGGGGCGGATCCAGGATTTTTTTTTGGGGGGGGGGGGCGCTTGGCTTGAGTGAATTTTGGTTCAGAGGGCTTGCGTTCAGTGGATTTTGGTTTTGGGGGGGGGGGGGGCTTGAGTCGAGAAAAAGGTAGTATTTATAGCCTCCTCGGGCCTCAAATCTGTAGAGCTAAAAAAAAAAGAGGTCTCAAAACTACAATGTCAGTGGTGGACCTAGATACGTTTGGGGGGGGGGCTTGAGCCCCCTAGGCCCCCCCCCCTGGATCTGCCCCTGGCTACTTTGATAGTGATGTTATTTGAACTAGCAAACTATTAAAATTTCATTAAGTAGGTTCGTGAGGTCCTGACATGGGGTTGCAAGTACAAACTTAAGAAGCAAACCCTCCCTCCACACTGTATCATATGCCATGAAAAAACAATCTACAAACACTCCTAGTCTTCATTCTCTTCTGAAAATCTGCCTGTTTGTGTTGTCAGTGCCATCACTTGTTCTCAACATCCTCTTCCTGGTCTGAAACCTGCTTGTTCTGGCAGATCAATAGCATTAATCTGGTCTTCAATCAGTGAGAGGAATTTATAAGCAAAACTGAGGAGATAAATTGGGTGGAAGTGATCAGTACTATTACCTTCCTTTTCTGGTTTTTGTATGGTGATAATCTTCACATTTTTAAATGCCTTAAATAACTTGATCTTTCAAATCATATTAATCATATCAGGGCAGTGTCCCTGAGAAACTCTGGGGAGATTTTGTCATATACCATTGCCTTCCATATGAACAGCGTTTCGTCCAGTTCCTCAGCTTTAAAATCTGGATTAGTTTTGTCGCAAGTGGTTTTATCTCCTGAAACATTAGATACTCTTAGCTGGTATGATGCTAAAGATATGCATGCAGTACTGGGTTTTCATTCAGGTGGTGGAGCTGCTCCTAATTTTTGGGGTAGTGCCCAAGTTTTCCTGCTAGAGTGGATGAAATCCATAGAGGCAATTTTTTTCTTGGAATAATTTAGGGTCTCTAGGAACCTTGTGGCAATGCCATGGCCACTAGTGTTCTTAAGCCACATAAATAGCTTCGCTTTCACAATACCAAACCGGTATATGCACCATTCAGTAACAATGTGGCGACGTTTGTTTGCGGTTACTCTGATGGATATTTTTAGTTTTCAGATGCAGCAGGTATAGCACCAACAAGATTGTCCAGAATGTTGTGAAACATCTCCCAATTGACCTTGCAAAAATTCCAGCGTATTGATGGTGACAAACAAGCCATAAAGCACAAGAACCAGGCAGTGCTGGCTATGTGGAAAGTCATGTAGCACAGCTGTATGCACTGTCTCCAGTGAGCTTGATAATGTCTGATGGACACATGGTCACAAGTCAGGAGTGAACTCTGTGTCCCAGGCTGCCGATCAAATTGTTCCTGTTCCTTTTCTTTTGGCATTAGACAAGGTTTACATCATTTTATTTCGTCGAGTCACAGAGCTAGTGGCCATCTTCATTTTCTGCTGCCTATCCCTAGTAGGTACTGTGGTTGTTAAAGTCTTCAATGTAGAGTGCTGGGTATGGCACATAGCGTAGAGGATGGCCAGCATTTGTTGGGAGGTTTATTGTCATGACACTATCAATGTTCTCCATAGATATTGAAATTACTTCTGCTAAATCTCGGTGAGCGTAAATTTTAAGGCCATACTTGCGGTTGGTGCTTCCCACTTAGACATAACTTGGAATTTTTACTCTTTCATGTAAATCCAGTTTGTCTAGCATGTGTTTCTTGGTATGCAACCATATCAACTTTATTCTCCAGCAAGATCTTCAAGAATACATCATATTTTTCTCCAGATATTCTCTCAGCATTTGGCCGCAAGATTCAGAGACAACTGACTGGGCCTCAAAGACAGCTCCTTCTCATTTTATTGACAATACATTTTTTTAAAAGAAAAAAAATCAGAGTTTAACCAGTGGGTTAGCCTAAGTGTTTTATTATACCCAGTTTTTGGGTGCACCAGCAGTTTAATATATAATTCTTTCTTTTCAGACAGAGATGTAACCATTTCAACTCTCGCCTGCCCCCATATTTTGAAAAGTGCCATGCTAGTATATGGATGCCAGAACTCAACCTAAGGTAGCAGGGGCATATCACTCCCATGATTAACCCTCCATTGCTCTATAATGCCACAGAAGAGGCTGTTAACTATGGCATTTTTTTCTTTTCAAAATACATTAGGCAATACATGTTTAAGTGTTCATTGTTCTTCTCATTTAACCCATCATCCAGAGCCCTCTGTACATCTTTTTTCTGTAAAATGACTTAATTTCTTACATTTTGTGGTGTAATTAAGGAGTATTAGGTGTTATACATTTGGCAGATCCATTCAATAGACTTCAGTTTTCTGAAACAAAAAACCAAAAGGTGCAGAAGGAATTTGCAAACTGTTGAAATGAACCAAGTAAATGTTCACAATAGTATGAACTCTTATCTTTAATACTGTCCTTTTTCTCACAGGCTCACCAGCTGATATTTACAAAAGTCATAACTCTGAAGAGTTACCACATACAATTATAAAAGATTTTTCAGCTGTCATGATGTTGTAAATAACTTCACGAGATTTAAGCAGCATTTAAATACTCTTCTTCCCGGTGTTTTGACCAAAGCCTACAGTCTCCTGCTGAGTCTGCTAGAGGCTGGCATTGTGACTGGTTGTTCTGGCATTTATAGTAATCTCTAGCAATCATCGATTCCTGAGGGATACGATGCTTAAGATTTAATTTCTTTGTTCACAGAATTGTTCATTTGTTTAGCACACATTTCCATGCTTGGCTTATAGCTTAGCTGCCATCTTTATCAAGTTTGTTTTGCTGTTTGAATATTTTGATAGCCTCCCTTACTTTTCTTTGTGTAAGCTTTGGTCAAAATTTGGGGTAGAGGAGCAGAGTATTTGGACGCAGCATAATTCTTGTGAATTTATTTACAATACCAAACTCAATGTTAACCATACTACTTTGAATTTTTTTTTAAATATCTGCTGACTCAGCTATTTGGTTCAAACAAACATACAGCGGTTATGTAAACACTTCAAGAAGTTACCTATCAAATAATTTCTAATCACATCTCTTAATATTATTTTGGTTCTCCGGGTGGAGCCGAGTCGATATATTTAAACCTAACGTTTCTGCCGTTGTACTGTGCCTTTCTTCAGAGGACCACAAGCACGATGACAGAAACGTTGGGTTTAAATATATCGATGCGGCTCCACCCGGAGAACCAAGATAATACATACAGTAACCGCGGAAGAAAGGATAATACATACAATAACCGCGGAAGCTTTTGTAACCATTTGACATCTCTTAATCATTGCACACATTATGCAATCTTCCCATTCGTCAACAATTTAATCTCACAAAGTTACACGTCTATCTTAATTTTTCTGAGTAAACCAATATCGCTTCCTTGGGGGAAAGCAATGGATTTAAATCTCCTATTGTAAATGTTAGGCAGTCTTAGTCTTCACTTTTCTTCCCCTCACTAATCTATCCTTCCAGAGTGATTTAAATTTGAAATAAGGCTCCGCAGTATCACATCTAAATACTGGTGAAGTTAAATGGCTTATAACATGCACAAGTCATCACCCTCACAGGCACTTTCAAGAATTCTGAAAGACTTTAAAACACCACTTGGCCACACTGCCACATTTGCACCAACACTTGCTCCCACAAAATGGTGAATGAATACTTATATCATACTAGTTGATATTCACTTCCAGTAAAGACTTTGATACGCTCCTCCTCAACACTTCTGGAGCAACCATACAAGCTCTGTAAATGCTACAATGGAAGGCTCCCATTTTGGCCGCTGATCTCCCTTATGCATTTTCTAAAATTTCTCTATCTGGTGTAACTTGGCCTACATGTCTGTAGGAGGCAATCCTTCTACTAAAGTCCGTTGGTACAATAATTTCCACTAACAGCATATCCAAACATTTCTTTGTGCCCTAAATACCCCAAAAATTACTAAAAGCCTTAAAATAAGCTCAGTCATTCTTATTTTTGGGGAAGAACCTTCCCTTAAAGATAATCCTTTTTTTATATTTCTACTGGCACACATTTCAGTGTGTTGGTGGCTTCTTTCTCTATGCATAAATATCCTTTTCTACTGTGCAATCAATTATTGATCAGAAATTTTTTTGTGTGGGAGAAGCTTTTGGATTTTTACTATTTTTTTATAGTAGTAATTTGGAGATTGTGCTCTCATTAATGAGAAACAAAGGCTGAATTGAGATTTTTCCAAGTTTATCAGTTGTATAAAATGTTCTGTGGGCCTCCCACCGAGGAGCATGTTAATTTGCTGCAATGTCTTGTTCAAACATCTTCTGGCAAAGTGTCAAGTACCTGGAGTGACTTCCTTTATATAGCCCACACCGGTCAAAAGTTGCTGGTGATGTTGTGGTCATATGCACTGATGGCCTATCCATGCGGAAGTCATAAGCATGGTGGTGTGAAGCATGATGAGGGTACATGTGATGGAGTGATTTGGCTAGTAGTTGGAGTGCATTCTAGAATGATTTTGATGGCTCTGTCCCTGCCCTCTTAACCGACCAATAATTGAGTTCCATGCTGCACTGAGTTGATACCCAGCACCGCTGTGCTTTAGACAATGTTATTCCCGCTCAATCTAACACCTATAGCTCTCTGAATACTACCACCCTTACCTACTGGGTACGCCATGAAAACATTCTCCTTTATGGAAAAGAGCCTTTCCTAAAAGTTATTAAATTGATGGTGGCAGGCCAGATAATATTTTATAGAGGAAAACAATGTTAATCTAGTGTCTTTGTTGATCTTTAAAAATGATTTTTATATGAACTTATGAAAATCCTGCAAGGCATAAACAGTTTATCATAGATAAACGAAGCTGGTGGGTTGTCCCTAGCAATATTATATAGTGACATAAAAATGCCATTATGCATTGAAAACATCAAAGGATATAAAAGGTTAAGCCTTACCACAGATGAAGGTAGGGGAACCAAACACACACTTCACAATATTTTGGTATAATCCTTAAACATGTTACAGGAAGACACATGGAAAGGGAATAGTATGTGTACACAGAAATGTGGCACTGTAGGAGACAGCTATGCTCTTTGCTGTGGCATACTGTCTAGCCTTAACTTCAATATTAATATGTGTATTTTGATATCCAGTTACAGGTATATGTAATTGTTAGCTTCTTACAGGTTTGAAGTCTTGTAAGTATTGGTTGAGAGCCACTTGCAGAATAGAGCTGTAAATAGAGAGAAATTTTTGAAATGCAGCTAAATGCCACAGGCAGTTTAATTAGGGGGCGTCCATTAATTATGTGAGCACAAACTGGGTATCAAGAGATGGAGGACCAGATTTCAAAAAAAAAAAATCTGCTTCCGTAATTAATGGATGCCCCCTTACCATGTATTACAAATGTTTTTTTGTTAAAATAAAAATTCCAAGTTTTCTTGGAACTCATTTTCTATATATCTTCTGTTGTAGGAGAAGTTATTAATGAAAAAGACCGTTGTGTGACATGTAGAGGCAAAAAAGTTGTTAATGAAACAAAAATACTGGAGGTGCATGTTGATAAAGGAATGAAAGATAATCAAAAGATTGTTTTCCGTGGTGAAGGAGATCAACAGGTCAGTGCCTTGGGAAGCATTTACTATAATGGGAGAAACAGTTATTGATTTTTGTTTTTGGTTACAGCCTGATGTTGAGCCAGGAGATGTAATTATTGTACTTCAGCAGAAAGATCATGACAAGTTTAAGAGACATGATGATGACCTAATAATGACTCATACAGTTACCTTAACTGAGGCATTGTGTGGATTTAACATGAATATACGCCATCTCGACGGTCGTGATCTTGTTATAAAACATCCACCTGGAAACATTATTAAACCAGGTTAGAAATATTTCCCATTTGTTCTGGATATTATGTATGAATTGCTGTGAATTGTATGTATCTCTCCCATCAAACTGTACTTATATTTTACTCTGTTGCTAAATGTGTAATTTTGTTACAGATGCAATTTGCAAGTTCTGCTAGTTTATGTAAATGTTGGGAAAAAAACAATACATTAAAGTTAAAGGAATAAAGGAACATTGTGCTGTGTGTGTCTCATTCCAGGTACTTTGTTTCAGGAGACCTAAAAGGGATTGAAGGAGAAGGTATGCCTCATTACAGGAATCCATTTGAGAAAGGAAGGTTGTATATTAAATTTGATGTTGAATTCCCAGAAAATCATTTTGTAAATGAACTTGTGATGAAGGTAAGTAATTTAATAGTTCTCTTTTAGTTTGGAAAATAGGTGTGATTGATTGTCTCAGTAATTTTACAAGAGCTTGTACAATAAAATGTTACTCATTCATTCTCTGCCTGGATGGTACAACTGATTGTGGAATCTGAACATAGGACATTTACAAAGTAATTTTTGTTGTAGGAAGTTCCATAAACAATAAATCTATAGTATGAGGATTAATACTTTGAATCTTTTAGTCCCTATATATCTGCAAATTATAAATATAACAGCATAAACAGTTAAGACCACACAATTGTTCCCATCTTACAGAGCATACAGAAATTTTCTGGGTTAAACACTTCCACAGTAGAACATGAAGTGGACAGGGTTGGAGTCAGAGAGCAACTGACTGGTCATTGCACAATGGAAGTTAACTGTTTAGGCATAAGAGACAGGTTATTGTAAAAGTAAGGGGTAAGGTCAGAAATAAATGCGCACAAAATAATGTAAGTATTTCAAATTAAAATACATATTGTTGAAAACGAAATAACTTAAATGTCTATTCAAAAATATAAAACATTGAATGTAATAATGAGAGGTGGTAATGTGCAGCTGAGGAAAGAAAGATGTGGTTCAGCAGGAGTCTGGAGGTAGGTAGGGGATAAGGGATCTATCTCAAATATAGACCTGGTGGATGGGTAGTACTTTGTACATACTAGTAGGCTAGCTCCCAAAAGCCAAGTTCAGAGGAACTGCTGCTATTTGGGAGGATTAAAATACCAAGATTTGTGAAAGTAGAAGGCTGTTACTGATGTGTTATGGTATATATCTGTATAGGATGGTCAGTATTTTTAGTGAATACCATTTGCCACGACTTCATCCCAATAGATAATTGGAACAATGTAGGAAGTGGGACATTTCTTGCAAGTAAGCTTGTAAATGACGAGGTACTGTGCCCTAAAATAGGAAAGGTCTCTCTAGTTATACATTTTATAAAGTTAATGGTAGCTGGGTGCATAGTACATGTCTTACAGTAGGCTCTATTGCAAAGGAAGCGCCTAGGGACACAGTATTGAATAAAAGTATCAGTACTGAACTCGTAAGTAGTATTGGAAAGAAAAAGTATCGTACTCACTAAAGTATTGAAAAAAGTACCAATAACATTTTTCAAATCATTCATTCGGATTGGTTTTTTTTTTTTTTTAAAGGTTGATGGGCATTAATTTCAAATTTTAACACTCTTCTTTTAATTTTCGTTACTGGATTGAACAGTACTTTTTATTATTATTTTTGCAGCAATAAATCATGTTCCTTTTTGTAGTGCTAATGTGTGAAAAAAATGTATTATGAATTAAATAAATTACAAGGTTAAACTTAATCACTCAGTATTTATTTTAGATAAATCAAATCAACAGCAAATTCCATTACTCATCAAACTGTGGAATTAGTAGCTAAAATATATACTAATCTTGCACTTTCCACTATTCCTCCATTCAGTCACTTATAAACAGTAATCTCCAGCCTTGGTAGCGGGGCTATGTACTGACTCTGCGTACCGAAGGTCGCCAGTTTGAGTCTGACTGAGGGCATGGGTGTTTAACTATTGTGTGTTTATGTTGTGTATGTCCTGTGTGGTCTATACTTGGTGAAAACAATGTAATACAGGAACTGAAAATAAGATAGGATAGGGAAAAATAGATACCTGTCACTTACCACAGATGAAGGCAGGAGGGCGAGACGAACACGTGAAAACACAAACAAATTGCACAATATTTCGACATGAGACTTAATCATGTGAGAGGCGAGACATATGGCAGGGGGAAAGATGTGGTCACATCCCAACCCGCCACATGAATCTGAATCACTTGAAGCTCCAAAATCAAACCTGAGCTGGCTGTAGGGCCTATGTAGTGATGGGGACTGACATTGCTGGAACAATTGCCTAATTTATACAAGTGAGGGAATACTACTTTCATATCTTCCCATTGCTCCCAAATAAAGGTTCGTTATCATACTTTTCATTAACCAAAGGAGACTAAAGATGAGCCTGAAGTTCAATGTTTGTATTTGGTTGTGGGACAGTAATGTCTGCGAAATGGTGTAAGAAATTTGTTTTAAGCACCAAATATGGTTCATAATTGTGGGATATTAATGCATGATCAATTATTTAGAATACACTCAGAAGTCTATCAAATTGTGGATTTTAATATGAACAGAAATATTTTACTATACAAGAGGTAAATTAACATCTATGAATGAGGCATGGGTATTATAAGACCAAATAAAATTCACAGTGTGGAACAAGTTAAAGATTTTCAGGGGTTATTCTTCTTTGCATGTTTCGAGTTCATAAAAATATTGTCAATCTGAGCCACACGGGGTTTATGAATGATTAAGATGGCTAAGGAGGAGGTTGAGTGCTGGCCAAGAAAATGTTTCATATCACTAAGGTCATGAACATATGGAAGGTTAGTGTATTCAGATGTAGCAGTTTTAGTAAAAATAGACTCTGATGGAAGTGCACGTGTACTGGCAATACTTGGCTGGAAATGTTTATCTTTAATGTGGGAAGAAAGAGTACAGACTATGCACTAGAGGCATATATATTGTTGGGAACAATAGGCCTCAAAAGTGGTAAAAATAAAACGTGGGTAGTAACAAATGCTTGTCACAGTTGATGGCAGGCTGGTAACACGGACAGAAATGTACACACATTAAGCCTTGAAATGGCCCTTCAACAAGAGAACAAAGCAACTGCATGATGGAAGCTCCACCATGCTGCCACCTCTTTCTATTGTTGATGAAGGCTGTAGATCCAAAATTTCAGCATCTTTTGTGTACATGTCTGTCCATGTTTTGGCACTGTCCAGTCAACTATAAGTGGTGGTTAGCCTCCTATTCAAAAGTTTAATTTTGTTTGTAAAATATTAGATACTTAAAAGCAGTGCAAATCAAATATTTGGATACTGCTTACCACACTTGAAGGAAAGAAGGTATCAAAACACATACAGACACATGGTCACATTAAACTTTCAAATTTTTGGGACAATGGCCCTTCAACAATAGAGTGACAATGGTGGTGGCTGGCAACTAACTGATGGTTCAGAGAGCACTGGCCTGAAGGATGGAGTGAAGAAAAATTCTAGATGGAAAGGAGATTGGAGAGGGGTTTGAGAAGTATAAACCCAAATATTGTAAAATTTGAAACTGTCAGAAATGTCATGGGCAGGTTGAAAGAAACTCAGATATACTCACTAATTTAAACAACAGGTCTGGTTCTAATGGTGACAAAAATTGACAAGCATCATGATAGGTGACTAAATGTGCGTACGGCTATGGCATGGAAACATAAGCACTGTCATCGCAATGGGTCAGTCAAACTTCACCACAGCTGAAGAAAGCACACGAGTGGGTTAAATGTGAAGCCTAGGTTGATAATTTTCTTTGTCGTAGCGTAATCCATCATGAATTTTCACCACAAGATCAGACTGACAACAAGCAGAGCTATGTAACAGTTGCAAAATGTTTATTGGAAAATGTGTGCTGGAAGAGCCCTGAATTGTGAAACAGCTGGATTTTGAACTACGACAATGGGCTGTGTTGCTCATCTCTGCTCATTCAGAATTTTTTGGACATGAATGGAACAGCTGTCCTTCCCTCCACCCTCCTCGCCACATTTGGCCCCTGTAAACTTTTTCATGTTTCCCAAACTTAAAATTTCCTGAAAGAATGTCATTTCCAAAGTGTAGCAGAAATTCCAGAAAAAACTGCAGAGACAGCTTCAAACCATCACAGAAAATGAGTTCCACGCACCATATGAACATGTGATGTGGCATGAACATCTATTGGGTGGCAAGGGTTTTATGTGAATACTATCTTTTATATAGCCATTCATTGCTAATTGACATATTTTGTAATCAGGAATATATTTCAAGCAGGATTGTGGTTGCAAGTTAGATTTGTTGTGACATGGGAAGTTTACCAAGTAGCATGCAATGTAATAAGTAAGCTTTCACCAGTAATGGGGTTGGTAATGTGGTAGAAGGATGGTAAATGTTAATGGAGCATGATATAGGAAGGAACCATTGGACTATCTTGTGGTAAAAAGAAATTTGTGTTTGTGGAGACTAGTTGGCTGAAGTTGAAGGGTCTTGTAAAGGCAAGGGGAATTTTGTGGAGGAGAGATCTCATTTCAGGGTAGACTTGAAAGAAATTGCAGCCTTTCCATAGATTCAAGGCCTCGGAAGATCTTTCTGAATTATTTATAATGAACTCTCTTGCTTTGTGGGTGATAAATATTTACCTTAATACAAGACAGCTGTGATGACACAACTGTTGGCATGGTTGGAAGCAAACTATAGATCTGATTGCAGTAATGGTGTTGGAGATTTTTTGCTATCAGAAATCATTCTTTTAATGTGGGAAATTATCACACTACAAGATAAAGACCAGTGTTAACAAAGTGATGAAATTGTGGCTTTGTGTTGCTTTCACAGTTTTGTGTTGAGATGTGTGGAATGGGATTTGGCATTCAAATTTTGATTTTGGGTACAGTGAGGAGAATAATTTTGTATTGTAAGTGGAATATTGCACTGTTACAAGAATTATTGTCTGAAACACATACATTGATATCCTGCATGTGCAGATGACAAAATATTCAAAGGTGTGGTTGCATGCTTCATTTCATTTTTGAAACATTTCATTGCTGCATGTTTATAGTATGTTTATTTAATTAGGAACTGGAGACACTGTTGCCTGCACGACCAAAGTTTAAACTGCCAGAAGGTGAACATGTGGAAGAAGTGGATCTCCACGAGTATAATCCAAATGACCGTGCTGCTGGAGGGCGGAATAGACAGGAAGCTTATGCTAGTGACGATGATGATCACCATCCTGGCCATGGTGGTATTCAGTGTGCTCATCAGTGATTGCTTTCAAATTACACTTGGGTTATATTTTGAAGTACATATTTTATCCATGTCTGGAAGATTTCTGGCTTTATGCCTATACTACATTCAGTTGGACTTAAGTTGGAATATCGGTGCCAAGTGTGTGATTTAAAAATGCTCTTTTTTTCAGAACTGACTGTGTACTCCTCACTATTTTTTGGTAAACTACCTGTCAATAAATTTTTTGAATTGTCTGCAGTTGATTTACAAAATTTAAAAATTCACACATTGTTTTGGTCATTGCATTCAAGAAATCTCTGTGCAGAAAATTGGAGTATGTTTCTATGCTAGTAAATTAGGCTGTAGGGACTTCTTGTAAATGAATACATTATTTGAATGACTCTTTGTAGTATGAGAAAACTGATTGTTTGTATCCACTGATTTAATCATAAAGTAAGCTAGGCATTAAAGAATAACCTGTACCATTGTTATCCTTGGAAAGAAAGCATGGTGATTTCGATGAGAATATATATTAAAGGTGTGAAAACATTGTAGAAAGGCTTTGAAATTTTTGCAACAGTAAATTTTTTCATCTGTTTTGTTGAGTTGGATAGTTCTTGGAATTCCTGAGGAAAATCCTGTTCAGCATATCCAATTAAATGTACTGAATCTTTTAATTTTTTAAAAATATTTGACAATACTTTCCCTTAATAATTGCTCTAAGAAGTTTGGAATGAGACATCAATTCAGTAATTTGTTATGTACTGAATTAAGCTAAATACGCCAGAATGGCACACCTTCACAGACATGAAAATACCATAAATAAGTTTTAGGGCATTAATCCTTGTCAGCAGAGCCATGTAATGTGTACTGGGTGGGAAGTGCACATATATTTCTGCTTGTCAAGGATTTGTACAGTATAACTCCTACAATGTCAAAGATGAATTTACACTCAAGTTTAGTTCTTAAAATGCCAAATTATAATTATTTTCCTCTTTAAATTTGAAATGTGTTGATCACTTCTTTGATTCTTATCAGTACTATTTCATGTAAGATACCATTTAAATTTCAAACTAAACTTTTTTTGTCAGGTTAATTTCTCTTTAGAAAACTTATTTAAAAATCAGATTGGTTAACTTGGCTGCATGAATTGTAAACTTGTTGCCAGACAAACACCACATTTTTAAATAAAATGATTGAACTGTAGTAATCACTTTCATAATATGTTGCTAAACATTTTGTTTGTGCAGAATTTGCCCATATATTGTCAGCACAGCCATTAAATATGTTTGAATAATGAAATCGGAAAGTAATAAGTGGGTAACAGTTTGGTTATATGAACATGAACTTTGATGAATTTCACAGCTTGGGCTGTGAATGAATGCATGGCTTATTTTTTATTAAAAAAAAACGAACTGGTATGACTAGCTTTAAACTAGTTGATAAATCAGTGTGACAGTATTTCAGGATGTGATCAATATTTCTTTATAGTGGTATAGAAAATTTTTATTTTCACATTTTTAATTAAAAAACCACCACCTAAAATTAATGGTGATAGCAATAACAATGTTCAGAATTAAGTGGTGTTTGTATCAGTTTTGTGATTATGGATTCCTACTACGATTTTATTTTGGTTCGTTTAATTCACATTTTAAACTCTTTTGTCAATTTATTCGAACATAGAGTTCTGAAAATGTACTCAAAACTGTGATATCGTCAGTTATATCAGACCAATGGGTTTTATATTTGCAATAGAGCTTAATTTCATTCAATGGCTTAACAGTTTAGCAGTGTGTTGTAAATACACTATACTCTGGACTTGAGGTTGGCACAGTCATTGTTTGGATTCTGCGCTCTGTATACTTGACTCCTGATTGTTTTTTTCTAGATCAGTCCTGGGTTGACATATTTTCCAGGTGTAAAAATCCATGTTTTTATCAGTGAAATAAAGCACAGTGCGTACAGTTTACAGACACTTTGCTACATTTGCTTCAGTCTCATAACTCTCCTTAATGACCTCAAATGTTGATGGATTATTATACCCCACAGAAATTAATTCATGTTCACAATAGTAAAGCATTATATCTTGGATAATAATGTTCAACATTCCATATCTAGCCCTCTTACTGTTTGTATTTGATGTAATTGTTCTGAGATTTTACTGTGCCATTAAAAGTGCTGGACTGCCAATAAAAATTTATCACTTTGTGTATTAACCTCATGATCTCTTTGCCTATTTTGGTGTTGTAATGAATCTCTCCACCATATATTGAGCAACTTTGTGAATTGGCACCATTTAAATGGTAAGTTTCTGAATTTAATATAAAGCTGGTGTAAGGCATTTAGATAAGAAAAAAATAGGCAAAGGAAACCCATCACTTGATGCTAACCATTGTAAATAAAGAGCAAAGAAAGGAAAATTGTGAGATAAAATTTATTGGAGAATGATATAAGTATATACTTACCTAAAAAAAAAAAAAAAAAAAAAAAAAAATTGAAATGGTAAAGAAATAATTATTGGAGGAAAAATGGTACTAGTCATCTGGCTGGGCCCAAACTGCCTATAACTTATTGTTTTTTAATTAAAAAAAATGCCTAAATTATATATTTGATTTTTTAGTTTTCTGTTATCACTATTTACATGATTATTGAGACTTGGTCCTCACAACAGTTGCCTCAAATGGTAAACAATAAATTAATTAAAATGGTAAAATTCAGCATGTATATATTCTTGAACTGTCATTATGACCAAAGAATCACACAAAATATTGTCCCTATTTTTTTAATTTTTGATGTCCTACTTTCAACATTGGTCACGGATTGAATTACATCCTGTCCCTTTTTTTAAATATTGGTATTTCTGATGTTGGCAGTATTGTATTTACTGTGATGTGAGTGGTGTCAAGTTCTCACACTGAATTCAGAATTTTAAACTAAATATATTTTCTGTAGAGAGGCCTTAATATTATTTTTCAGTTTAATTTTTTATAGTTTTCCAAAAGCAGAATTTTTCTGATCAGCTTCATATTTTTCAATTTTAAGCATTCACTTATCTTCTTGGTGAAGCATCTAATGTGTACAACTTGCACCTCACAATTTATCACTTCCAGTATTTCTTCCTCGGTTAACGCAATGTCTACATTCCTTATAATTCCCTGTCAAGTTGTTTCGGAGGCAGGTATATAGGCTTCCATAGAAAGATTTTCTCTGCACGAGGGCATTTGCACTAGGTCCAGATATTGTTTCAATTTTGAATCAGTTGCGTCCAGCTGCAGTAATATTAGCTATGTTCTTAGTAACTATTTCCCCTTCTTGACGAATCATTTTTACCAACCGACATGGGATGCAACCAACCAACATTTTTTTGTTTGCTTTCTACAAAGATAATGTAAGGGCCTTGATCACACCATTCATATCTGTTCGTTAGTCTCTTCTCTACCTCGAGACTTGTTCGATGGTTACTCACCGCTGTCTTAGATGGTATCGTGTTGATGCCCGTGCTGACAGCCGTTGTAGAGGCTCGCCGATTTTGTTTCTTGTCAGCAACTACCCGCAGAAGTTTTTCTGCGTTGTTGGTAGCTTCAGACTCTTATGAATCTTTGAGGAGACGTTTGTTTTTATGTTTCTGCAGAGGCATTTCTTCTTCTGCTACTACCGTAGATCTTGTTGAGATGTCGTTATTTAGCACTGAATTCATCGCTTCACCGACCACTTCCCCCACATTAGCACATCTGACGTTCACACTATTGACATGATCGTGTGTCCGGCCATCCTGGCCCCTTTGTCCGTAATCTTCACCATACATTGTGGACTGGCCCCCTTGTCCGTAATCTCCACCATACATGGTGGAGATTATATAGTATGTTAATTTATTGTCTTGTAAGTGAAAACAGTAGAAATTGTAACTGCCCTAAAATTCCCGTTGTCGTTATATCGTACCGATCGAATGCTGTTTGGAAGTGACGAGGCTGTTTAACCGACACTCGTAAAAGTAATTTATCACTCGGCCACTGGTAAGGGTAAACACCATTTACTTCCTCACACTACCGATACTTTTAACCGCCAATGTGGCGATTGAACTAAAAAAAAACTATTTTTAACGGAGCGCTATTCGATATCGTCGTCACTTTAAACGAAGATCATTTTTATTCACGAAATACTTCTCTCACTTTTACCCAGATTTCATCTCATATTGTTATTTCAGAGTAAATTCTGTTTACTTTGATACTCATTTTTTTCTCGCAAATTTAGAACTTCTGATATTGTCTCTGTCATCAAATGAAACCTGGTGTTTTAAATTTAATTTTTGGATTTCGTATAGCCAATTGCTTTCATTAAAATCTAACTATTTATTAAGATACTCCAGACATTTTTCAACGAATACTAGAAAATTATTTGAAATATTATCACTTTCTGTGGAGAATTTGGCTTCTAAGGACGTTTTCTTAGCAAAAGAAACCGTCTCTTTTACATTTTTCTAGCACTGATTTTAAGGTTGACGTAATACTTATCTCAGATTGTGACGTTATTACCTTCCAGGTTGTTTAACAGCTTTGTGAAAGTTATGTAAAAAAAAGGGCTCAAGAAATTCAAAAAGATATTAACTTTTGTGTCTTCATCAGTTTCATTCGTCGGCAAAATATTTTGAATGTGTGTTGGATAATACTCCCCTACACTAATAAAATAATCGCTCAATGATTTTCAGTTAACTGTAAATTGACGTACTTTCGTTATTGCTACCACTTTCCATAACTAATTTAACTTAATTAAATATCAAACGAAAGAACAGCTTCTAAGTGGAAATAATTAACTAAAACGAAGCAAAGACATATGCACAAGCAAACAATTGTTTGACTTTGTCAATTTTGACATTACATAACATTTCTGAAGAGGCGTTTAGGTAAACGCACATCATTCATAAGATAATTCATAATGATACTTCACAGATTTTACAAAGGGAGGAATTTATTTATTAGTTTGTGTTGCAAAAAAAAAAAATCCAATTAAAAATTAATATTCTACGAATGTATGTAAAGTAAAAACATAACAGTTGTATGCCCCGTTTGTGCAAAGGACAATGAGCACTTTGGTTTATCGGCGGCCACTGATCATCGTAAAGTCATTTGAAAGCGCTAATATTAAATAACAACTTTTGTTAGAAAGGTCATATTAAATTCCATTTAGAAACGACAAAAAATGATTAAGTAATGTCATAACAAACAAAATAGCGCGTGCAGTAGCGATACCAAGGTGAGCGAACGATCTGTTCCCCTGAATTAGAGACGGGAACTAAAAGAGCGACCTAGATAGCGAAGGAGCTGAGAACTAAACCGAGCGCTCTTAGTCGCCAACTATTATGCGCAAGTCTACTTTCCTCTGCCAAAATCCGCAATTCCTCAAGGCATATTTCTCTTCTTTTTTTTTTTTTTATTTTGTACAAACGGCTTAATTAAAAATTATTCATCAGTATCACGTATTTATTTATATTTAGGTCTTAGTAAAAATAAGAAAAACTTATTTTATGAGTTTTAATGAAAAAATTAATGTTACTGTTTTTTAATTTCCTTAAAGATGAAATGTTTTTACGTGTGACGTGAAATTCAAATTTTTCACAAATTTTGGGTATTATTATTTGAATAGTCATGGATTAGCATTCAAAATCATATTCATGAGCACTTAAAAGTCTTTTTCTATTATTTTTATTAATCATTTGACAGATAAGGTAGGCGCACCAATAGTTGACACGTTAAGAATCTCTTTCCATTTTCGAAGTCTCTTCTCTATTGTTTAATAACTATGCATTTTAAAATCATTTTCTGCGTACTGAGTGTTTTAATTTCATTATATAGCCTTACAACAGTTGGTAAATTGTGGATGTTGACAGATATAATTTTTAAGAAATGAACCTCAGCACCTGCATTTATCGTAGGTCACTCTTAACTAGCCAAGATCTCGGAGTCGACACATTTTTTACGATAGTTGACACCCTTTCTGTAAACATAAAATACCATCAGGTTCAGAAAAGAATAAGAGCTGACCAGAATACATAGAGAGGAAAGTTAACAGAAGTGGCCTGGTCCAAGTAGAAGCAATTCCAGACACAGATGGGGTCCTATGAGTGTAAACACAGGACCCTGGCCCTATAAGCCGTGAGACTGGAGGGTAATGTATAATCAGAGAAGCAACTTTACATTAAGTTGTTCTATAAAAAGTAAGACAGAATAAGATATAAAAAGAACTTAATTAAAAATTAATAAACAATGGATTATATAGTATAAAATCATTTATTTGCAATATTTACCGTCTTTATATGAAGTACTTAACAAAATGTATATTTCACTATCTGCCTAGGACATAATATATGTAACTACAGGCTACTAAATATGACGTATGTACCGAAAATGATCACAACTTGAAAAAAAAAATTAAGTTCCTAGCTCCATGCCGTAAAGTAAAAAAAAAAAGGGGAATGTTGTAAAAGCTCAATTTTTATTGAGGAACAGAAGTTCGGCATCACTGTCGACTTAAGGTACTTGTAAGAATATAAGAACCTATATTCGACAGAGAGGTTATTCATAATAGAAATATTCTTCTAAACTATAGAATCATTCGATTATTAATTTCCTTGCGATTATATTTGCGTTCAGTAAAGCAAACTTACCTTTAGGCTAGGCGCAAATTGAGACGCGTATAAGCGCGTGTGACATGACGCGACACGAGCGACATGATGCGCGCGTGATACACGCGTATCGTGGTGGTCCGCAAAATGAGACGCAGTTTCCAAGTGGCGCGCGTATCACTCGCGTCTGAAAATACACGACACGCAAAGAAAACATTTCTTATTATTAACATTTGTTTGTCGTTATTTAGAATCAGATGGTACCGAACATGGAGTTTTGTTTTATTCCTTGCTGAATAAGAAATTTATGTAAACTAACGAGTACATTTTGTCTAAAAGGAAAAGGGGATGCGGATTAAAAATTCATCACAGTGGATATTGGAGCTGTGGGCAGATTTATCAATGGAAATGTATTTATTTGCTAGTAGTGCATCGGGCATGAAAATAATGTAACACATGTTACTACTTCTATCTCCTGAAAGTATACCTACGATTGCTAAACCGATGCCGCACGTTTTTTGGGAGACCAGGTCTTTCTTTTAACAGAAAATATCCAAGGAGGCATGTAACTGAAAATGATGAACTCCTGAATTTTTCGAGCTCGACAAAACACGGAAGGTGCCTTCGGTATACTGTCTTCATGGTTTCGTGTGATCAGGAAACCATTTGATAGTAAAGTGGACACGGTGAAAGATATTGTAAAATCGGCTCCCATTTTGAGCAACTACTTACTTTAAAATAATAACTGCGGAGATACAAGTATAGAAAAGATGAAGATTTAACATACTTGTTTCTAAAAAAAAAAAAAATTAAGGCTATATATTATGTAACATTTTACGCTTTAAACTTATTTCACGTAATAAAAATATGTAAATGAATTTTAAACAAATAAAATCAATGCTCAGTGATTGTTGATTGTAAAAAAAGAAATAAAAATATTTCGCAATACGGGGATTTGAACACGGGTTCGCAAAACAGTAAGCAGGCGCATTACCCCATTCACCATGACGGACCTTTCAATGTGAGGCTAACAATTTTGTTTATAACAATGGCTCATTTTGAAGAAATGGTTGTATAGACATATGGAATAAATCCTTTCAAGTTAGTAGTGGTAGCCAGTGGCGTAGCTAGGGGGAGGGGGGCGGTCCGCCCCGGGTGTCACCTGTTTGGGGGTGACACCCGCATTTCGAAAATAGTAATCGAAATTAGTATGAAACAAATATATATATATATTTAATTGGCTTCTTTTATCCTTTGGTGTCGAAACACGTCTACCTTTAATGTTCTGAATATTTCTTTTTAAGTTGACCTATCGCTTTTTCAAATACGATCCAGTACAGTAGAGTATAATAATATTATTGGCTACACCGCACGCTTAAACAATAGAGCATCGCTCGGTTGCTCCAACAATCACAGGAACTCGTGCTTGCCGTCCGTCACAGTTGTTTGGTTTGTTACGAGCGGCGGTGGATATAATGTAAGTTTTCTTATATTAAGAGAGGAAGTTTTAAAATTAAAGGATATATCTAAAATTGTTAAAATCATGGTAATTCCTCGAAATTATTTCAAGAAAAATGTTTGATTTTCTTTTGAAAATAAAAAAAAGCAACCAAGCATATGCTGGAATAACCGTAGTCTAGGCTTCAAAATTGTTTTGCTTTTTTAGAATTCTATTAGCTTTCTAGCTAAGATGCACAAGTGACTTGAAGTATTTTCTAGTAATTTTTGAATTTATCATCTGACAGATTCGAATTGAGTACATTTCGTGGTATCCGATATACACACTGCGTACCTTCCTTTTGTCGACAGTGCACCTATACTCGACATGAAATCATATCATGTTCGAATTTATGCAAATAAAATGATTCGGAAAACTGCATTAAACTAGCAATACGGTCAGGTTTCAAGTCAATCCGGATAAGTAAAAGTGTTAACGTCTGTCGGTAATCAGTTTTTGTAGGGCATGTGTTTAAAACAGTCGGAACCGCGTATCTTGCTAACAAAATCGTAACATTAGTAAGGGGACATCCATTTCTTTTATTTTTCTCTCTTCTCTGTCATCAGTCTTTAGACTGGTTTGGTGCAATCCTCCATCCCTTCCTACCCTGTGCTAACCTTTTCGTTTCTACATACCCCTTACAACCCACGTCCTCATATATCTGCTTCATTTATTCTAATCTCTGTCTACCTCTATAGTTCTTACCTTCGACTGTTCCCTCCACTAACAAATTAACCAATCCAGCATGTCTCAAAATATGACCTAAAAGCCTGTCTCTTCTTCCTGTAGGCTTCTTCCATAAAATTCTTTTCTCACCCATCATTTCCAAAACTCGTTCATTTCTTACTTTGTCTGTCCATATAATTTTTAGCATTCTTCTGTAGCACCACATTTCAAATGCTTCAAGTTTCTTTCTTTCCGGTATTCCTAAAGTCCATGTTTCGCTACCGTAAAGTGCTGTGCTCCACACATGGAGTTTTAAGAAGTTCTTTCTAATTCCTAGATCAATATTTGAAACTAAAAGGTTTCTCTTTTTCATGAAGGCTCTTTTAGCTAGTGCTATTCTGCTTTTAACATCCTTCCTGCTTCGGCCATCGGTTGTAATTTTGTTTCCCAAGTAACAGAACTCACTCACTTCTCCTATAGCATCCGATCCTATTTTTATATTTAATCTGCTACTATTGGTTGGTGGAGTGGAGTGCCACACAAGCAGCCGCGTCGCGCTTCGCTCTCGAAGTTTAGTTCATTTTGATCGGGAAAAAACGAAACGCAGAATTTTCAAAAGTCGCGAAGGTGGAAAATTAGTGTTTTAGTGACTGTGTGTGAAAGTGGATCAATAATAACTAAACAAACATTGGATCTGTGAACAATTATTTGGTTGCGATTGGTTGCGGCAGCCACCTGCTTCGCCGCACAGCTCAACGCCTCGCGACGTCAGCATGTTGACAGCTCAGCGGTGTCCAACAGCTGCAACGTAAGTAAAAAGCGCTCGCAAGACAATGGCAGCGGCTTCCTCAAGTGCAAATAAAACCAATGAAACCCCAATGCTAGCTGAAAAATATGAAAATCTGGTTGGCTTTTTAAATGAAAACTTGGGCAAAAAATTAAATGAAACGCTACTCCGTGAAATTAAAGACAAGCTTGCCAGTTGGGCGGTTGCGGTTTCTTTCATAGAAGGAAAAAATTCAGAATTAAACAAAGAATTAGAGAGGTTAAATAAAACAATCGAGGAACTTAAGTCAAATAGAAACACAACTTCTCGGCCAAGCTATGCTACAGCGGCTAGTAAGGCAACTAGTTTAACAAAAAATAGAATCACACCCGACAAAACAAGTTCTCTTTTCGTGAGCTCAGGGCGTGGCGAAAATCCAAAAGTAATTGTGGAACAGATTACCAAAATAATCAAACCATCAAAAGACAAAATAAAAATTAATAAAATAAGAAGTACCAATAACTCAGTAATTATTGATGCAGAAACTAAAGAGGATGTCAAAAAATTGATGGAACACAAAGAATTAAATGAGACGCTAAAATGTGAGCTTCCAAGAAAGAGGAAACCATTGGTAATCTTATATGATGTACCAAAAAATTTGGAAATAAATGATCTAGTAGACAAAGTATATGAGCAAAACTTTGAAGTTAAATTATCAAAGGAGGAGTTCGAAAGCGGTTTCTGCCCTAAATTTAAAACAGGACCCCGTGAAAAGCCAACCGTTCATCACGTTATAGAAGTAAGCCCAGCTATGCGCAAATTATTACTAGAGCAACATAAAATATACGTGGAATTCAGTGCAATCAATTGCAAAGACTACACCGTGGTACCAACTTGTGTCAAGTGCAGAGACCTCGGACATGTGAGTAAACACTGCCAAATGGACATAGAGACTTGTAGTCATTGTGGTCAGAACAATCACAAGCGTGATCAGTGTGATAAGAAGTCGATGCCTCAAACGTGCATCCCATGCCAGAAAAGAGGTAAGTCATGCAAAAACAAAGGAAAGGATTGTCCCACGTATCAACTGCTATTGCAACGCCTACTTAACAGAATAGATTATGGCTAGTCTACAATCCAGTTGCAGGATAGATCAAGAAATGATGGAGAATATAGCAGATCTGATATACAGAGCAGTCGAAATAGCAGTTGGAAAAGTTGGAATGAAAAATCAAAAGAAGAGAGGCAACCCCCCATCTCGTAGACGAAGAAATGCTGCAAGAGCCGAAACATTTAGGAAGAAGAAGGCGATGGAAATGCAGAAAATGATGGTAAGCGCCGGCGTGCAAACAGATCGGCAGCTGTTAATAGACGAGCAAATAGACGAAATTTCCTCCACCTCTGACTCGTATTATTGCCAGCGTTTTGTTAGAGGCGGTGGGCTCGGATATTCCAAAGAAAACGAATATCATATTCGCAAACCAAGTATGTGTACCAGCCAAATAAAACACCCGAACTTTGTGAAAAGTCAACCGAATGCCATTACTGTAGATCCAGCGGTATTGTATGCCGATTTTGAGGATACACTTCGGCTAACTAGACTCGAAGAAGTGCATACACTTACACTTGCCCTCCGACATTTGACAAGAGTCCTCCATCCTGGCGGTAAAAACATAACGTTCCCGCAACCTTCGGCAATCGACAGAATGCAACTGAGGTCACTAAATTTTCCAACAGATCCATCTCAGCTCCTGACACTAGTTTACAAGATTTTTGAGAGAAGAGGAGAAATATTTGATCCTGAGGAAACATACAAGCAGTTTGTCATGACCCATGGACGCATTCTGCTAGATACAAGACTACCTTGGCCCCAGTGCAATGTGCACACAAGACACCCGTAAATTCTATGTTAAAAGTTACTCAGCTGAATACTAAAGGAAACGCCATGGTTCTACATGAAATCAGAAAGGTGGCTGAGGAATTGAGATCAGATATTATTTGTCTACAAGAACCGTACTCCTGGCAAAGCAAAATCCCGCACATGCCTGTAACATCACGAATTATCACAGAGGGCAATAACCCAATGGCAGCAATAATCGTTTTAAATAAACAGATAACAGTTACAAAAATTACGCAGTTATGTGATGAACACACAGTATGTGCTGAGATAGGAGCAGCATGGGGAAGCTTCATAATGGTAAGCATGTATTTCCAGTACAGTGACGAGATCTTCCCATACTTAGATAGAATACGGCAGATAGATGCAGCTCTGGGAAATTATCCACTAGTTATTGCAGCGGACGTCAATGCAAAGTCTGCTCTTTGGCACAGCAAGAAGACTGACAGGAGAGGGCAACTTCTAGAAGAACTGTTAAGCGAATTGGGTCTAGAGGTTAGAAACCAAGCACATAATCCTCCTACTTTCTGTAACAGTGTTGGCGCAAGAACTAATATCGACGTAACAATTACAAACATTCATGCGGGGAATTTGCTTTGGGGTTGGAGAGTGCTTGACAACATGACAACAAGTGATCACAATTTGATTGTCTTTGAACTGGGCAGAATGCAGACAGAAGAAAACAGTGGCAACAGAAACATTAAAACAGTATATAACATCAAGAAAGCTGCATGGGGAAAATTAAGGAATGTGTTCATTCCACCGGATTTGCCAGAAAACCACTTCGATGTAGACAAAGCCGCAAGAGAGCTGACAACTGCAATACAAAGTGCCATGAAACGGGCGATACCACTAAAAAAGATAGTAGATCCCACTGACAAAATATGGACAGAAAAACTTAAAAAACTACGACTAAACATGAGAAGAGCTAGGAGAATGTATCAACAAAGCATGGTGGCAGCAGATAGAAGTTTCCTCCTTGAATACTACAGGCAGAAGAGGCAGATTTTCAAAGACGCGATGAGAGAGACAAAACAAAAATGCTGGGAAGTCTTTGTGAGGGAAAACCTCATGAACAATCCATGGGGTATTCCTTACAAAATAGCTGCAGGTAAAATCAGGCCTCCCACAATATTATCCACAGTAAAAAGAACAGATGGACGATTAACCACGAATTGGAGAGACTCAGCGGAGGAGTTATTAAAAGTTTTGCTTCCTGATGACAACCCGGAAAGAAGAAACAGTAGAACAAGCTACACTACGAAGGAACATGTGGCAGCCCTGCTGGAGTCAAGAGGAAGGAAATAATATTACACCCGAAGAAGTAATAACCGCGATAAACAAAATGAAAAAAGGAAAGGCTCCCGGTCCGGATGGAATTCCAGCCGAGGTCCTGCAGGAGTTAATCATAAAATTAACCCCCGTCCTATGCAGGCTCCTGAACGAATGTCTACATCAGGGTAGAGTTCCGGGAATATGGAAGAAAAGCGAGGTGGTAATTCTAAAGAAAGGAGACGACAAGGATCCTCTACAACCGAAATCATACCGGCCGATTTGTTTATTGAATGTGCTTGGCAAAGTTCAAGAGAAGATTCTATGCAAAAAATTACAAAGCCACCGGGAGGTTCAGGGAATGAATCCTAGTCAATATGGATTTAGAACCGGGAAGTCGACAGAGGATGCCATAAATCGGTCGATGGAAATAATTTGTAGCAGTACAAAAAACTACGTAGTAGGCTTATTTATTGATATTTCGGGAGCCTTCGACAATTTATGGTGGCCCGCTCTGTTTGAACGGCTGAGGGAGATTGGTTGTCCAAGAAGATTATTTTACACCTTCAGGGACTATTGCAGATTTAGAACTGCTTCCTTGAGATGCCAGAACTCGTTCATCACGAAGATACTTACTAAAGGATGCCCGCAAGGTTCCGTTTGCGGTCCCATATTCTGGGATATAGGGATGGAACCAGTGATTGAACTATTACAAAGAATACCTGAACTTCTAGGTCTAATAGCTTTTGCTGATGACATTTTACTACTCGTGGAAGGAGCAACAAGAGCAGAAATTGAGTACAATAGTAATTTAGTACTTAACTGCCTTAGCCAATGGTGCAGTAAAGTCAAGCTCAGTTTAGCACCACATAAAACAACATTTATGTTGCTCAAGGGCAAGCTGACTCGAAAACCAACTATAAGAATCGACGGTAAATCAATTCGTAGAAACCCAGTGTGCAGGTACTCAGGCATTCAATTGGATGAACGTTTAAACTTCGAATCCCACTTAGAGATGACAATAGCAAGAGCAGTGGCGGTCATGAATAAAATCATTAATATTGGCCAACGAAAATTTACTGTTCCAGTCCAAACAATAAGACTATACCATGACGCAATTTTATCCTCTTTAGTGGGCTACTCAGCAAGTGTGTGGGCAAAGCATCTAAGAAAAGTAAAACTAAAACAGCGAGTCAGACGTGTCCAACGAGGAATACTTTTAAGATTGACAGGAGCGTACAGAACAGTGGCAACAAATTCATTAACCGTTGCCATTGGTGTATGGCCACTGGACCTTGAAGTAAGGAAACGGGGCGCCATATACTGGCTCAGAAAAGGGAAACAAGATAAGGTAGCAGAAATTGTAGGCAGCGAAGTAACATCGGAGACGCACATTCGGAAGCTTCTATTGACGGAATGGCAACAAGAATGGAACAACAGTGAAACAGGTCGAAGAGCTTACGATATGTTCCCATCCGTAGAGGAGAGGCTAAAGTTGAAGTACCTTCAACCCTCTCCCGGATTGGTACACTACATTACAGGTCACGGGCCATACAACAGCTGGCTCCGAAGTCGAAATATTGTGGACTCGGACAGGTGCGAATGTGGTGAAGAGAGTACGCCGGAGCACGTGGTATGGGAGTGTGAAATAACAGCCAGTTTGAGAGAACACCAACAAGCTCGGCTGCAAGGTAGGAGCATATTTGACATTCTGCGCGACGAAAGTTTGTGGCATTTGCTGGACGAGGCAGCTGATCTAGCCTCAAAATTTTGGAAGGAGTATCCCACGATAATGAGCAACATCAATCGTCGGAGGAACTTCAGTGTGCTCCAGAGAGGCTGTCTTCTGAGCGACAACTGGGGCCGTCTTGGTATTCCAGGAGGTCAACTCTTGATGGCCTGGGCGGCTGACTTTGCTGCCGGTTCCAGGGGACTCTGCCTTTGGAGCGCACACAACACCAAGAAAAATGAACAATAGTGGACCGAAGTGCGGCTGTGACAATTGGTGGTGTTAATAGTAGAATTAGTAGTATTAGTAATGATTTTAGTAGTAGCAGTAGTAATGTTAGCAGTAATATTAGGGACAGTAGTAGTAGATTTAGTAGTGGTGTGGTACCCATTCTGTTTAATAACAGTAGATGTAGTAGTTATTGGAAATTGAATCAAAATTTTCTTTCATTCATTGTTTATTTGTTAATATGTTTTATTTATATAAGATACAAACATATGTAAATGTAAATGAGTGGAAATAAGGGCCCAGATTAGATACTAGGTGCTGGGCTATGTTGCATATGGAAAATAAATAAATAAAAAATAATAAATAAATACTATTGGTATCATTTCTGATACATTTCATCACTTTTGTCTTACTTTGATTTATATTCAGTCCAAAATCTTCCTTCAGTATTTTGTTCATGTCATTCAATAACTTCTCAATATCCTCAGCCCTCTCTGCTAACAAGACAATATCATCAGCAAATCGTAGCATACTGATTTTTTTCTCCCTGAAAACTTATGCCGCATGGAAATTTTTCTTTGACTTTCTTCATTGCTTCTTCTACATGCAAGTTGAATATTAACGGGGATAGACTACAACCTTGTCTCACACCCTTTTTAACCGATGCATGTCTCTCGTGATTCTCTACTTTTATTACCGCCACTTGATTCTTATATAGTTTATAGAGTATTCTTCTATCTCGATACTTTAGACCTGACTTCTTTAAAATTTTGAAAATCTTGTCCCACCTAACATTATTAAAAGCTTTTTCTAAATCAACAAATGCCATAAAAGTATCTTTGTTTTTCTTGATCCACCCTTCAAGTATTAATGTTACAGACAGAATTGCTTCCCTTGTACCGCGATTTTTCCTAAACCCAAACTGATCTTCACCTACCATCTCTTCTACCACCATTTCCATCCTTCTGTATACCGTATTATTCTGGTCAGTAATTTTGAAGCATGTGATGTTAGACTAATGGTGCGATAATTCTCACATTTATCGGTTTATGCTTTCTTTGGAAGTCTGAAGATGAAATTTTTGTTAAAATCAGTTGGAATTTCTCCTGCATCATAACTTTTTGTTATCAGCTTGAATAATCTTTCGATTCCTTCCTCTCCTAGGGATTTAAGAAGTTCTGCAGGGATCTCATCAATTCCAACTGCCTTATTTGCTTTCAAGTCATTCAGAGCTTTATTAAATTCTGTTCTCAAAACAGGATCTCCTAAGCCATCAATGTCGACATCGCCTTCCTTTTCCAATACACTATTGTTCAAGTCGTCCCCATCATACAGTTTCTAAATGTATTCCTTCCATCGGTTAGCTCTATCTTCTGAGCTTAAAAGAGGTTTCCCATCGGCAGCTTTAATGTTCATACCTCTTTTCTTCATTTCTCCAAAATTCTGTTTGATCTTTCTATATGCAACATCTACTTTTCATACGATCATTTCCTTTTCTACTTCTTCACACTTTTCTTGTAGCCATTTTTCTTTTGCAATTTTGCATTTCCTATTTATTTGATTTATAAATTGCCTGTACTGCTCTCTTCCTGCTTGATCCTGAGCATTTTTGTACCTTCTCCTCTGAGCCATCAGCTCCAAAATTTCTTCTGTGATCCAAGGTTTTCGGGCAGCTTGTTCCCTAAAGCCTAATTTTTCTTTGCCAGCTTTCATTATTTCGGTCTTTAATGCATTCCATTCGTCCTCGGTTGAGCTCCTTTCACAGTTACTTCTTAGACGTAAGTCTGCCATTTCTGCAAATTTTTCTCTCGTGCTAGATTGTTTCAGTTTATTCACTTCCAGTCTGTTCTGCTTATGCTGCTTCCTTATTCGCTTGAATTTCAGCCTGCACTTCATTCCTATCAAATTATGGTCCGAATCTATGTCTGCTCCTGGGTACACTTTACAGTCTAGAACTTGATTCCTGAATCTCTGTTTGACCATGATATAATCTAGCTGATATCTGCCTGTATTCCCAGGACGTTTCCAGGTTTATGTTCTTGCATTGTTCTTAAACAGTGAGTTCGCCACTACTTTCACAAAATTCTAGCAACCTGCTTCCTCGCTCATTTCTTTCTCCTAGACCAAAACTTCCTACAGTATTCCCCTCTTTTCCTTCTCCCACTATTGCATTCCAATCACCCATGATTATTTACGCGAGTTGTTTTTCCGAATTTTCGGACCCTCCCCCCCCCCCCCACCCTCTGGTGAGACTTCGTGAGATCTGGTCCCGTCAGACCCACCCCTCCCCCTACGGATCGCCCTCGCAAATTTTTGAGACCTTTTTTTTAGGTCTTACCCTCCCAAAGCCGGTTACACCCACACTTTTCGACGAAATACCCCCCTAAAATCGACATTCGCGTCATTTGTAAACACTTTTTTTAAAACTCTAGTTTCATGTAAGTTCAATATGCTTTCTACTGATTGAGTATATACAAATATGATCGCGATCAAATAAATAAGCGTATGATTCTCTAAGAATTTTCCATCATAAATTTACAGAAGAAGATTTCTATTATGGGTAACCTCTTTGTCGAATACACGCACCTACATTCTTATGGGTTCCTTAAGTGTAGGATCGGCACGAAAGGGATAAATTTGGCCGCCGCTGAAAAATTCTATCACTATTATCTTGCACAATCTGACATCAATGTCATCCTAAGAAACAGTAACGCATTACTGGCTTGCCAGTATTGTATTACTGTTTTCTGGGGTGACATTGATGTCAGATTGTGCAAGATAAGAGTGATAGAATTTTTCAGTGGCGGCCAAATTTATTGTCAAAGTGTGTACATTAAAATACTTTTTTATCTGACTCACGTAATCACCTAACTGGTTGATATTTTATGTACAAAAATAGTATCCCAGCGCAGTATTAACAGTATCAACGCAATCTCAATGAAATGTCAATCACTCGCACTTGACGTGTTTGTTTTTCTGAGGTTATTTTCGATTCACTCAATACTTTTTGTTAGTGAAGAACGAGATTATAACATATTTTAATTTAAATATAAGTCGTAAAGATTGTGTATAGTAAAAATAATAATTTCATGTTATCTCAATGTTCTAGACACAGAGTTTCTTATTTGGAAACTCGCAGTGCACCTATATCGTAGTCACCTAACTTGAAAAGAAGACCTACAGATTAAAGTGAAATTCAAACCACCGAGCGTCCTTCGCATTAAAAGATAAAAGCGTTGCCGTTGGTAAAAGTCAGTTTTAAGGCCCGCAAAAATTACAGTCGAGACCGGGATTTGAACCCGGACCTTCAGTTTTCAAATCGCACGCAGTAATCATTTGAGTCACCAGTCCGAATATAGGTGTGATGAAAAATAAGTTTTCAAACATGATAAAATAAACATATTCTTTTTCTATACCATATATTTTTGTTATCAAAAGACACGAATCCACTTTTATGTGTTTGAATACATACTTTTCAGTACTTCTAGATTAGTCTTGCGCCTGTTTACGGCGCGCTATTCGGGTGTGGGAGATTCGGTTACAAATGCGGATTTCGGCTGCAATTTTTGTGGGTCGGAAAATTGGTCTTCAACTCTGGCAAAGCTCTGATTTTTTTAATGCGAAGATGCTAGGACTGTTCCTACATTTTACGAACATCTGATGAACATGGATGAAAAAAAATACTTTTTTTAAGGCAAATAATAACATGAAAACAACATTTAGTCGTAAGGGAAGGTAAATTTCCGAACTCTCTCGATGCGCTTCTCCCCATCCGCACCGTCAAAACATAAACCAATCCAATGACGGCCGAGTGTCGGACTGAGGCCCGATCTTCAGAGGCCTCTCTAAAACCACTTTCGATCACCGGTGAGCAACACGTGGCTAAAATCTTGCCATATTGACTACTGAACATGAAGTAACTAAAATTGATAATTTTGAAGATGTGATTTACGAGTTTGCAGCTGTTAAAGCTAAAAAGAGAAGATTGTTTTTAGTTTATTGTGTTTTTTAAATGAAGTTAATATTACAATTTTATTAACTATAATTTTTAATAACAATAAATGTTTATTTAATTATATTTTATTAATATGATATTTTACACTTACAAGATATTATATTTTACTTAATTTTGAATTTAAATTTTCGAGGGGTGACACCATCGATATCCGCCCCGGGTGTCACCCACGCTAGCTACGCCACTGGTGGTAGCAGAAGATGTGAACGATACCAAACTGTTGCAGCAAACTCAATCACTGCATGAACAAGAAACTTCATCAGCTATTTTCAAAGTGAGGAAGAATTTCACTTAGTGTTTCCAAAATTGAGCAGCACTTCCGTTTCAAGGTCAATCCGTTATGATTGGAAAATAGAGACATCATACCACACTTCATTTGTGTAAGTTTTACATTCTGTAGGTTATGTGTGGTCATGTTAGAGCGAAAGTTACTTTTTGATGTACTAATTACAAAAATCCTTTCCTTAAAATATGTATTAACGAAAAATTGCGAAATTGCTATTTGTAAAAATATGGGTAACATTAATTGTCCTTCAGATTACAATTATTTGCAGTGACACCCCAAGTCAGATTCTTCAGTTTTTTACATGTTTTGTATAATAAAGCTCTTTGTGCTACATCACTGCCTCTATCAACTTTTTCTTTTAAAAAGGAACAGATTAGAGGGTTAACGATACCACACATTCACAAGCGTGGAGCAAAGAAGTTTGGAGCAAGAAACTGTGCCTCGATCACATCGCCGCGCGACTGTGAGTAGACTGCGCTGATGTATTTGATTCCGTAGTTTACAAAAAAGCGCGCAGTGCTGCGTCACGTCACACGCGCCTCAATTTGCTCCTAGCTTTACCCGGGGCGCACATTGAGCTGCGTGGCGCAGTAGGGGCAACGCAGAGCAGGGCAGGGCAGCACAGACTGGCAGTTACTCGCGCATATTAGAGCGCAGTTACGTGCGGCATTTTACAAAGCATTGTGTTGTGCGAAAAACCGACAATAAAGCGTAACCAAAAATATGTCGATGCAAAAACTCGATTTTTGATTTCTGAATCAGATTGGGATGCCGAGCTTGGAAAATTGTTATTACTTTAACAGAAGCTGAGTTAGATAAAACTATGCAAAAGTGAGTATATGAAAAGAAGAAACTCTCATCTGGCTTTTGCAGTGACAAGAAAATTCTCAAAAGATAATTTCCGGATGACTCGAGCGGAGATTCACGGCATAATGTAACCTGTTATTTTCTCGACAAAGCTCAAATATCTATTAGAACTGAAGAAAATCTCGCTGTATTTTCGTGGTTATTTATTTAATTATTTAGCGTTTGACGGTACATGACATTTATAAGAATGTTTCTCTCTTTTATTTCATATTATTTTTTTAAGAAAACTATATAACAGAACATAAACACTTGAAACTAGAAAAGCAGTGTCAACAAATTAAGTGTTTCTCGCGGACACTATTGAATGATGTAGTACAAATAATAAGAAAACAAATAATGTGATAATAGCCTATATCTATCAATCTTTTTCGAAGTTTTATTAAAAATGAATTCAAAAAAAGAAAAGAAAAGTGAAAATTATAAGTGGACAGTTGTATGATAAATAAATGCTGAATTTACTCGCCACTTGGGCTCATTGTCCAAATCTCTTGTTTAAATTTAATTTTTATGTATTTTTTATGACTGATATTGTGAATCGCAGGTTGGTTACGCGCCAAATTAATCAATTTTTCTTATTCCATAGTTGAAAATGATTATAAGTAAAGCAAGATTATAAATAACGCAACAAGTGTTACGTTGTAAACCGGCACGAGTGAGCTGCGTGGCACAGTTTCTGTGTCGTGATCACAACCTCGCGCAAGCCACGTGCGGCGAAGTACTGCGCTACCCTGCTCTGCGTCTCAATACGCGCTGTTCCGCCCCAAAACATAGAGACACAGAAACTGTGCTGCGCTGCGTCGACTGCGCGTCAATGTGCGCCCGGCCTTACTGTTAGTTAAAATACCTGCCGACCTCACGATTTCACCAGCAAGCTACGCGCCTCCGACTGTGTTAAGCACACGCTCTGCAAAAACCGTTCACCAATGACAGACGATACAATCACCGAATACCCGTTCGGATTTTTTTTTTGTAACATTACAGTGTTGCCAGTATACTAAATCATTGTATTTGCATAGATTTAATCATGTTCTTTCGCTATAGGAAGGTACGTAGAATGTAATACGGATAACTCGAAATGTACTTAATTTATCCAACAGGAATTTGTCAGATGAAAATCACGAAATTACAAACTGTAGACATACTTTAAGATACTCGCGAATCTTAGCTTGAAAGCTTATCGAATTCTAAATAATAAAACAAATTAATAAACTAAAAAATGAATTTCGTGAAATGCGTAAAACGTCTGGGTTTAACTCATGACTAACGTGACCATACGTCCCGTTTTGGGCAGGACAGAGTCCCTCTTTCAGGCTGTCTGTCCCTCTGTCGCCGGCAACAGTAGAAATGTCCCGCTTTCGCAAACAAAACGATGGTTTAATGTATATACCTATTAAGGTCTAAAACAGACGATGCGGTTTTCGCCGCACGGTGGTCGAGTCGATGCATTGACCATTACTGACCACGCCAAGATTTTAGAGTTCGGAGCAAGTACGAAGGCGGGTCACGGGCGGATGCGCAGTAGCCTGTGGAGCTGTACCACGTGACTCACAGCCAATCGCGTGTCAGTGGCTTTCCTGTGTTCGTTCTATGCGCGTCGTGCTGTGTTCGTCAAGTTTACAGTTTATTTCACTTATAGTGTTCCGTTTTTAGTGATTATTTTGCCCTCATAGTGTTCATTATGAGTGATGGTAAAGAATCACGCCAAGTGTTGCACAAACAAGCGAGAGGAATAGTGTTCCGTGTGTATCAGTACTTGAAAAGGCAGTCTTCTTTTGAGTCCGCGCCACCATGTGGTGCGAGTCGCGCCGTTGCCAAGTGCCAGGAGCAGACGGCTGAAGCTTGTGGTGTTGGTTTGAGTGACAGAAGCAAATTGGCAGCGTCGCAACACATCTCCCCTCTCTCTCTGCGCAGAACGCGAAGCCCACCCGCCTTGGTACGTGCTCCAAACTCTAGCAGCAGCCAAGATATAGAAATGTTCGACGAGTTTTCGCTTATTTCCCACTACGTCACAGATGAAAAAATCACTGGATGAACGCTGAGAATATTGCTGCTGGAGACCATTGTGGGGAATTATTGCCACATATGCGTGTTAACAATCTCAACAGCACGAACTTTAGTATATCTATTGAGTTCCAGTACGTAATGTGTTTGCCTGTAAGAAAGAGTTTTTTCTCTAATAAATAAAAGTATGTACAAGTGACAAACACATTTAAGTGTCGCAGTATTGAAAAGCCTGGACTAACATCAACAAATCATGAAATGAGCTCCATACTTACTTTAAAACTAGAGCCGCTATTTTAATACTGATTTTTTTCGCCGATAAACACAAAACAATTGCCTGGTTAGGCGTTAGATGTCAGAAACTAAGGCTAAGTAACTCAGCTAACATGTAATACATTCTGTTTAACATAAGTGGTCGTTTTTTTAATAAAAACTGATAAAATAATGGTTTTTATTTTTCAAAAAATTTCAGGCGTCCCGCTTCAACAAAGCAAAAAACAACCTCATGCGTCCCGTTCGAACGAAAAAGATATTGCGGTTTCGACTGGCTGATTTTTTTTCATTTAGTTACAGTAGAAAATACAACATTTTTCTTTATATAATTACGAGAAATTATCTACTTCGTTTGATTTTAGCAGTTTTAGATATCTTTCCTTTATTTTCAAAACTTCCTGGCTTCATACATTAGTTGTCTAAGGAAACTTACATTAAAGCAACCGCCGCTTCCAACAAGCAAAACAACAGTGAGTCAGTGACGCGCGGCAAGTATGACGATCGTTGCCGTAGACCAGTGTTTCTAAAAGCGGGGTACGCGAACCCCTACGAGTACGCCAGTTGACTGTCTATGACATAGAACAGTAATCTGAAAAAGTGTAGCGCTTTGCCAGATCATTTTGATTAGTTGTTCAGTAAATCCTAGTGACTCTGATATTTCTTCCCATGTTGAAGCTACAGTTTTTACAGTGCAGCATACGCGTATCAGCAGTCATGTGATAAACGAAATATCTCTTTGCCAAAACAAGATTCCGAATATTGCGTTTAAAATCTTGCAGGACGGGCGCCGATTTCTTTACCAAACAATTTAATGCTAATCTATTTTCTGAATATTTCCTAAAATCAATGAAATAAGCCATTGTGATAGTTATCCACAAGCCAGATATTACAGACTTATTTTATTCAACCACCTCGAGGCTTATAATAATAATATTTAGGATACTACTAGACGTAGATCTCAGCTATATCCTTGTTTCAGTTTGGATATGATCCAGCATTCCTCAGTTCAGCAGTTGCTCATACTATCGGAATTTTTATCATAAGTAGTAGGATAATAGGGAGTCAAGCCAGAAACCGGGAAAACCCATGAGTCACGAGGTGGTGGGGGGACCTCCCTCCCCTCCCTCTCCAATGGCGGCTTGGCGGGCTTTTGAATAAGCCAATCAGCGTTCACATCACAAGATGTTAGTTCATTTGGTGGCCGCTAGGGAGGCAGCACCGGCCGTGTTTGCGCAAACGATAGTTCCTTGACCGGCCGCCCAGATGGTGCACAAACCTCAATCTGCGCAGATATTCCATGGCTCGCGTGACGTCACAGCCTCTCTACAGGAACTCTAGCGCATAAATGCCATTACACCAGCCAGCTCGCCCTCAGTTCCCGGTCGTCAATTGCAGTTCACTATGACTAGTGAGGTTCTCCTGTTTTCAACATGCTACAAGTTAAACAGCAGTGACACCAAGCGGATCACTGTTGGTTTGTCACCTAAATTGGAATTTAATCCAGTAGTTGTACTCGAAAAAGTTGGGTACAATAAAGTCACTCTCACACATGAAGAGTGGGATGTACTGAGACAGTTGGTCTATACAATTGGTGGCTTTTTCAACAACACTGAGCACCTGCAAACTAGTGTCTCACTAGGCAATCACACCATCTCTTCCCGAGCCGTGGCTGGAGCGAAAACTATATGGTTTTACAACAATGCTGTTCCTGCCTATGGTGTGTTTCTCGGTGAATCAACATGGGACAACATGGTCGACGCCTTGCCCGCAGTGACCGGCGCCATCAACACCATGAAGCCCTGGAGTTATCAAGTTACCAAGTACTACAACGAGTTTGTGAATACGTTATCAGTGAAAGTGATTCGTGACTACCCCCGTTGTTCTGTGAATGGCCTGATAGATTTGCATTTTGATAATGTACATGTCAATGATGTGTCATACAAGCCCCTGTTCAACACTAGTCTATGAACGTTTAAAGTTAGAAATTAAAGCATATAAAAAACTGCTAGTGTATGACTATGTTAAACGCAAAGTTGAACAAGATTTAAAAGAACTGATGTATTTAACAGAATTGGTGGTGAGGACGTATGTGGTAATAATTAGTGCCACTCAGTCCACAGTTCTACAATTGACTTTGTGCAACTAAAAAAAAATTGATTGTACTTGAATTGTGAGTAAATAAAATCATTTTACCAGATTTTTTTATCATTTCACCTATCCTAATTAAATAATAAGATAGTATATACATTTTTTTAAATCTTTTTTATTTCGCCCACCAATTGGCGATTAAAAATACATTTTCAATTGCACACATATTATTACAAAATATATGTAATTTACAAAGTTTTCTCAAATTATTTTTCTTGAGTTCTCGCAGTGGTGGACATCCTAAATCTTCAATGTTGTAGCATACTTTCTTCCTGATAATTTTCTGTAATCCATCTAGCCTTCTCCCGTCCTTTAACGTAAATGATTGAATCATCCTCATTGGTTATTGCATGTAGTATAGAGCACATCTTGCTGAAGGAAACGCCATCAGAATTCCAAGGTATTCCATGGTAATTATGTGTTAGCCATCTAACTGATGGTTCATTACCTCCACGCGATGGTGATGATACAGAAATACAATGTGTAGCGATAATTTTGTCTGAGCGTACTATGCATAAAGCAACTTCTTTGAAAATAAATCCTCCATCCTTCTTCGTGAAGCCCTGTGCGTCCAGGAAGATGGTCGGCATGGTAATGGTTGACAGGACTCGCTGCTACTTGATTTTATGTCAGCTTGCGCACGACACTTGTTAGAGGCACATATTCTACTACACGATCGTGCAAGATCAAGCAGTATGCAGCGGTGTAGGCAGGAAAATTCTCACTGCTATCAAACTCCATACGAATGTCAACAGGTCCTGTTTTAACAGACTCATTTTGATGTGAACAGTCTACTACGGCGATAGGTGTAGTTTCTATAAAGTCTTCACGTTTAGTAGCGGTAAAGGATGGTCTCTCTCGTAGTAAGACTGTTGGAATCTTGCATACATATCATACAACAATGTGGTTCGGTTTTTCTTAAAGTCCAAATTCATGTTCTCATATGGATATGCCACATCATTTAGGAACACTTTGACATTGGCGAGATTGCAGTCGTCAAATATGGCTGCACTGAATTCCGCATTCCGTTTCCTGTTTGTTTGTAATCCCAGAACCACGAACCTAGGTTTCTCCAGTTGCGTTGATGTTTTCAAAGACCAAATTTGAGTCTTGCTGATTGGAAGCAACGGGTACTCCAACAGATCCCAACTTCTGAAATTAATGCGAAGTGGCTTCCCACTGTCTACAATCTTAAGCAGCGCTAGCTTTTCTCTTTCACCTATTTGCAAATGAGGCATCACCCATGCCAGTTTGCTGATGGTGAATTTACTTTCCTGAGGATTTGGATTGGCTTGGACATATGAATTTGTATCGTCCCTAGCTCGAATCAATATTAGTTCTTGTTTTACATTTGCAAGTATCTTTTTAAAAGTCTTCGCAAAACCCCAAGAGCATACTCAATGGTATACATACATCAAAGTAACCATTTCCAGGAGCGCGTTGACCCCATCCTGCATTGATCAACACGCCCATTTGTGGGGGGCTTGCAGAAATAAGCGTTTTCAATGTGCTTGTGATACCAACGTTTCTATTTCGGTCAATTTCAGTTCCATTAAGTTCATATCGAATTTCCTCAAACAGAAAAGCGAATGCATTGGATGTGATAATTGAATTTGTTACTGCTCCATCCGATTTCATGAATCTTCCTTCAATATGCAAGTAGCTTTCGCATGGTAGTGTATATGTATCTTGGTTCTGAATTGGTATACGAATTTCATCATTGTTATTAAATGTGGCTGGCGTATGCGGTTGGTGACTCAAATATTGTTTGCGCGTCACCGACTCGTCAAACTCAACACTGGAAGTTATGTCTAGCACCTCATCCATGATTTTTAACTGTATAGCCTAACGACTGTAGGAAGAGCACGTTCTCAGGTGTTAATCGTTTCACTGTTGGTTCACGACTGACAGCTTTGCGTGGTTGACGCTTCTTGTTATAACGAGCGCCCATTCTTTTTAATATGTAGTCTGAGAGTGATGGTTTCTCCTCTAAAATCCGCTAAATTACCGTCTTGATCGACAACTCTAACGTTGATGTTACTGAGAGTTTTCACTGTGATGGGCAGATATATGACATTAGCGGGTACTTCAACAATCTTGTACCCTGGTGGGACTGTTGGAAAAAACTCATGTAGTGTATGTCCCAGCTTATCGTTGACGTAATTTCCTGTACATATGCTGCATTCTATTCTTATAGCGTTAATTTTGAAGATCTGCACAGTGTAGTCTGATGTATGAAATCCAGGCTTTAACACACGTTTCGAAAATCCGAGCAGAGATCCAATTGAGTTTGGTTTAGCGAAGTCAATTTCCACAGGTGTTTCTATCTCACACTTGAGCGAATTGTTGTTTGCTCGAATTACTAGCTTGTCGTTTTTAGTGTGTCGAACCAAATAATTCGCCAAATCGTCAATATCGTAAGATCCTGTGGGTATGTCTATCACTTTATTCTTCGAGTAATGAAATTGACAATTTGTTTGTCTATATTTGGAATCGAATTGTAAGTCTGAAAATCAACCAAGCCAACTGCGTATTCGTCTTGGCTCAAATCTATCGGTGGAAAGTAATCACAGCCCAAGACTGAACTGGTGCCTGACAAGCAGAGTGTCACAGACATGTGTTTCTCTGTACCAAGGTTCGTTCAAGACTGATGTAATACATTTTCATACAGGAATTTTAAACACAAATGTCCACAAACATGTGTACCAAACTTCTGGTGTCGCTGCACATTGTATAGTATTCTGTTCCCTGCAAAGTATCGCTTGTAAGCTCCAATGGAGGAGGTAAGTCACCGAAACTGTCAAAGTATTTAACTACACCATCTATGTACTTGATGTAAGCAACCCAATGTGTTCCAGCACTTTTAGCACTATCCAAGTTCACAATTCCACATTCACGTTCACGAATTTTTTTGGGTAATGTGTCACGCATGAAAACACCACGAAAATATGGGTATGCGCAAACGCTTTACATGTTTACGTATGTCATCGTCTGTCAGTGGTTTAACCGACTTTTTTTTTTTAATCCAGACCCATCTTTCCGGTATGGCTTCAAATATAGACCTTTACCCCTCATGGCAAGTGTCTCCATCGTTTTGTTGTGTCGTTTCTCCTCAGCCAACTGCTTATTCGCCTCTTTCGCTGCTTTAACAGCTTTGACGACATTAGCTACACCGCCTGCTAAAGCACCAGCAGCTGACAAGCCAGCAAATAAAGGTATTAATGGAAGAATACCACCCTTCTTTTTTTTCTTCGGTTTCTTTTTCTTAACACCTCCGCCAAACTTTAACTTGGCACGCATGGCCCTATTAACCAAGAATGCCGCTGCACGTTCACCAAACTTTGCATCTTTAGCCTTCATTCTATCTGCAGCCCTCTCGACGAGTATCCGATCTGCTTCAGCTCTATCTGCCCCCTGTGCATAAGCAATGTCGTGTTCCCTGCAGGCTGCATCTAGTGGGTTGATACCCTTCTGCCCAAGTGCCAACCGTTTTTCCAGTTTAGTACCGGGACCACAAAACTGGTATGTAGGTATATGCGCCTCAAAAGGCATCTTGTCGATGAGCTTGTTTAAAAAGCCACGACCCTTCTTCTTCTTCCTCGTAGGAGGCATTGTTACCAACTAACATACTTTACTTGTTCGCGCGCCTATATATAGCCGGAGCAACCACATAACCTTGTCAATATGAAGTTCGTCAAACAGCGAGACACATTGCCCGTGAGTAATGTTGATTCTGTCGGCAACAATACTAGACGGAAGAAGAACGGACCTCTGTTTCCTGAGACAGTGAGAGCAATAGTGTGTGGTCCATCAAATTGTGGGAAAACCAATCTTGTGCTGTCCCTGCTGGAACACCCCAACTGGTCTTAGATTTGATAAAATAATTGTTAAAAAAAACATAAAAACCGCCTTCCAAAAAAAAAAAAAAAAAAAAAAAAAGCACTAAAATTTTTTAAATAACTCTGTACCTTGCTTAGGAAAAAGTAAATCTAAATTGACAATATTTTACATTACTGTCATTGAAATTTTTACATTAATTAGTTATTTTTGGAGTCGGTGCCAGCGAATTACTGAATTTCTTTTTGTGTTAGAGGCGAAACGAACAAAAATCCCCAGTATTTTACAGCATGTCGTGAGGCAGATAGTGTTATTGCGGGAAACAGCTTAGGGAAACAAATTAAAAGTATTTTAAGCTGTGGCTCGGCCTTATTGGTCATCCAGACATATCTCTCGCACTACAGTGTCAGTTGGTAGGCTGCATCATGCAGTAAACGATTTACAGTTAGTATAATATCGGCGTATCATCTGTATGTTTCAGTTTTGTTGAAACATGTTTCTAGCATTAATTGTAGGTAAGCAGTAACATGATTTTTATGTATTATTGTTATTCCTTATGGTTTTTATCATTTTGTTTTTCTTGCTTTCGCTGGCACCGACTCCAAAAATAACTAATTAATGTAAAAATTTCAATGACAATAATGTAAAATATTGTCAATTTAGATTTACTTTTTCCTAAGCAAGGTACAGAGTTATTTAAAAAATTTTAGTGCTGTTTTTTTTTTTTTTTTTTTTTTTTGGAAGGCGGTTTTTATGTTTTTTTAAACAATTATTTTATTTTTAAATTTTTAGTGGTATTATAGTTTGTTTTGAATTTTAAATATGCAGCAGCAGTTCCCATTTTGCGAACTTCCTGGTAGCTCAGGGATTAAAGCGCTTGCTTTCAAAGAAGAATTCTGTCTTTATATACCACAAAAACTTCCAGAACGGGATGAATTGGGTGTTGTGTTAAGGAATGTCAGTTTACATTTTGGTCCAGGCTATGTTCGATCGTATCATAATATTTGTTAAAACTGCTGGTCGATAGCCGAAACATGTAACATCTGGGCATTAATACATACCACAAACAGAAATCTGTCTCTGGAATATATCTGTTTGCTCCGGTATCACACAGAAAATACAGATTTTTGGATCCAAGTTGAAATCTGAAATACATGTTGAGAAATTATGACACATTTATTTTATTAGTATTATGCCATGACTTAAAAATAGCTTAAGTGATTTTGACGGGATTTAAAACTGTGGATTTTTGTAAAGAACAATAAAGGGGTGAGGGTAAAGGGGAAGAGTGATTGGGCTTTAGTATAGCAAATGTAGACTGCCTTTTTGGATTGATTTAAAGTATACATGTGTAAATTTCTGTTGATATCAGATAAAACTGTAGGTATGTATAGAAAACAATTAAGGGGTGTGCAGACGAAGAGTAGTTTGGTTTCTTTAAAGCTAGTGTGGGCAGTATTTTTCTCTTTGTTTTAAAGCATACATGTGCAAATTTCCATCGAAACCAGATAAAAACTGTAGCTTTGTGTAAAGAACATATGCAAAAATTAAATGGGGTAAGGGAGTGAGTGGTAGGATTTTGCAAACAGAATGTAGACACTATGTTTCTCTTTGTTTTTAAGTATACATGCGCAGTGTTCCATGGAAATCTGATAAAAATATGGGTATCTATAAAGAACTTTGGAAATTAGGAGGGGTGGGGTAAAGGGGAAGACGGGTTGGGCTTGTGCAACTTAATTTAATCACAATCGTTCTGTATGATTTAAAGTATACGTGTGCAAATTTCCTTCAGAATCGGATAGAATCTGTAGATTAAAGGATGGAAAGGAAGGAGCGGAGTTTGGACTCTCAAAACCATATGTAGACAGTATTTTTCTGTTTGTTTTGAAGTATATATGTTCATACTTCCTTCAAAATCTGAAAAAACGGTAGCTTTGTATAAAGAACATTGACAGTAATTAAAGGGGTAGAACGGGGGATAGAGTTTGCGTTTTTGTGAAAGTTATGAGGACAGTATTTTTCTTTTTCTATTTGTTTTAAAGTATACGCATGCGAAGTTCCACCGAATTGGATTAAAATGTGGGTTTTGTACAAATACTAAGGAAAGGGGGGTTAGGGTAGTATTTTTTATTTTTTGGTCAGAAATGTTATGCATAAAAAAATTATGAATACATGCGCCATCTTTGACACGAAATCTTCACAGGTTTTCCGGTGGAAACCTGTGAAATTTCATGTCAAAGATACGCCGGGAAATCCTTCTTTCTCATATGCGCCAACTTTCATAAAGATCGGTCAAATGGTGTCGACTGTAGCTTTCTAAAAAGAGATTCACAAAAATCAAGGGGATGGAAAAGGGTATGGGGTTCAGTTTTTGAAAACCAAGAGTTGGCATTATTTTTCTCTTTGTTTTATAGTAAAAATTTTCTAAGTTTTGTCTAAACCGGATAAAAACTGTGGTTGTATAAAAATTAAGGGGTGTAAAGGGGAGATGGGAGGTTTTTTATTTATTTATTTTTTGGTCAGATTCTCCATGAAAAATTACATGTTTACGCCAACTTTGATGATAATCGGTCAAACGGTGTTGTGTGTAGCTTTTTATGAAGAACATTAATTAAAGAGGTGGAAGGAGAGAGGGGGTTGAGCTTTGGCAGACCAAATGGTGACAGGATTTTTCTCTTTGTTTTAAAGTATACGTGATCAAAATTCAATAAAAATCAGATAAGAAATGTAGGTTTCTATAAAATTAAGGGGTGTAAATGAGAGAGGGGTGGTTTTTTATTTTTATTTTTTTGGTCAGAAACCTTCCCCACAAAAAACTACATGTAATTGCTAACTTTAATGGAGATCAGTCAAATGGCGTCGACTGTAGCTTTGAATAAAGAAAATTGACAAAAATTAAGGGGTGGATAGGGGGAGAGGGGTTCCATTTTTTTAAACCAAAAGTGACTATTTTTCTCTTTATTTTTGGCTATATATGTCCAAAGTTTCATCGAGATCGAATAAAAAATGTGGATTTGTATAAAAATTAAGGGGTTGAAGGGGGTAGAAGGGGTGGTTTCTCAATGAAATTCATATGGGACCACTTTGGAGGTATACCCTATCCACTAAAAAAATTTCATTTAAATCGGTTCAAAATTGGCGAAGATATCGCTGAACATACATACAAAAAAAAAAAAAATACAGACGAATTGAGAACCTCCTCCTTTTTTTGAAGTCGGTTAAAAATGTATACGTGTTTTCAAAGTCGTTGTACCAGCCAAAGTATCAATTACTAGGGAAAATTTTTGAGCCCATTAAAGAAATTCAGTATTTGACATTTAGTGATAATCAAAGTGTACCTCCTCCAAGTGAAGCTCTACCTAATTCTGTGTTTGTGTTTGACGATGTTTCGTGTGAGAAGCAGAATAATATACGAGATTACTTTTGCATGGGCAGGCACAGATCAGTCGATTCTTTTTACTTGTGTCAGACATATAGCCGTATACCGAAACAGTTGGTTAGAGACAATGCTAACTTGATCGTAATCTTTAAACAGGACGATATGAATCTCAAACACATTTACAACGATCACGTCAACACCGACATGACGTTCAAGGAGTTTAAGAACCTATGTGGGTACTGCTTGGAATGAGTGTAAACACGGATTTTTGGTTATTGACAAAGACTGCGACATATACCATGGAAGATACCGTAACGGATTTGATTCATTTTTGAATAAATAGCTGCGCACACTGTCTTCTGACATCATTACAAGCCATGGACAAGTTTGGGAGAACTTCAACGACACAGAATAAGAGAGTGTTTGTGTACCCACCACAGAACATACTTCTTACGAATGATGGTAACTTGGATTGCCAGGGTAAAGTTCTCAAACGTGTAGCCAAGCCCGTCAGAGACGATGATGTTGCAAATAAAGGATACGTTCAAGCCATGCACCGGGATGCCATTGATAAATCCTTGCGTATGGTTGTCGATATGGAGAAGAAACTTTCATACTCAGATGAAAAATTTCGCTTAAACCAGGATTTATTTTCCTTACTGAATGAATTAAAATCAGCAAGTGCAACCATCGTGGTACCTATTACCCCCACAGGTGAAGTGATCGATGAGGCGTATGTATTAGAAGGAGGGTACAATTATTATGAAATTCCAACTGATGGAACAATCGTTTCCATGACTGTACCAAAAGGCATACTCGCTAAACATAACTCACGTGAATATAATAAAGACATTCCACTCAATGTAAAACAACACGATAAACTTAGTTTCCATGTTAAAACGTCCGACTCCCATGTATTAGCCGAACTCAGAAAGCCGCACCCTGTCAATCTCAATGTGAATGTATTTTTCAAATATAAAATAGTACAGTAAACACACACAAGCTTCATTCGGTGTGTAAACATGGACCCAACAACAACTAAACGTGGTATCATAAAGGCTCGCAATGCTATTCGACGAAAGTTACTAGAGCTGAAGACGGGCCAGATTGACTCCGAGAGATTC